>JANHGB010017618.1:0-15680 GCA_026283785.1 Coracopsis vasa | reverse complement strand
GAAGGCTGTGTGGAGACGTCATAGCAGCCTTCCAGTACCTGAAGGGGGGCTATAGGGATGCTGGGGATGGACTATTCTTTAGGGACTGTAGTGATACGACAAAAAGTAATGGGTTAAAACTTAATCAGGGGAAGTTTAGATTGGATACGAGGAAGAAGTTCTTTACTGTTAAGGGTGGTGAGGCACTGGAACAGGTTGCCTAAAAAAGTGGTAAATGCTCCATCCCTGGTAGCATTCAAGGCCAGGTTGGACAGAGCCTTGGGTGACACGGTTTAGTGTGAGGCGCCCCTGCTCATGGCATGGGGGTTGGAACCTTAAGGATCTTAAGGTCCTTTCCAACCCTAACTACACTGTGATTCTATGATTCTATAAAGACTATTCTAAGGTCTAGTACATGAAGGACACATAATGACCATTGACAAGACAAACACACAAAAAAAAGAAACAAAAGAAGAAAAAACTTTCGGGGAACTGTTTGGGGCACGAAGCAGAGGGGAATTGTACATGCAGAGTTGTTTCAATAGATTAAGAATAAATCAGATCTTTTGTGCACATGTAACTCTTTTGAGCCTATTCAGTCAGATACGTCCACGCATTTAAGTCACTGTAAATACAGAACAGCCAGTATGCATATATGCAATTGGGCTGCAATGAGTCCAGTTCACCTGGGATGTGTTGGAGCTGATATTCACATATCTGTCTAGTGAAAACTGTACAGGAAATCTTCCACAAATTGTGTCAAAACTGCTACTACTACCCTAGCACAATAAATGTCCCTAGTAGCAAACAAACCTGCAGAAGTACCCAACTGGAGGATGGCTTAGTGAGGGTCTCTAGAAACAGCTAATACTTTGCTAAAAAAAAAAAAAAAAATAAAAATTAGAAGTTTGTGCTACTTCTTCCTGCATACACATACTATTCATGTCTTCTTCAATAATATGAAAGGCTTCTGTGTTTTCTATGCAACAAAACCAGATGTTTTCTGGCTTCTTAGTAAAAACCAAACCATTAAGAAAAAAACCTTGCAATTTCATTTTTCACCTTTGTATTCCATTAACTGTAATAGCTTTTAATGTACTTCAAGCATTCTTGAGCTTCTTGGGCTGAGTGAAAAGACATACCAACAACCAGAGTGTCAAAAGGTTATTTTGGTGATACCAGTTTTGTTGAATGTTTCATTTACTGGATCTTTATATTATCTGTCATAGGTTACAAATTCGACTACTATCTGTTTAGGGTTTAAGAAGTATTTAAAGCTCAAATCAAGATCACTTTCACAATGCACTAGATGATGTATAAATTCATAGCCTGAACTCAGTATCTTAAGGAATTACCAATTAAAACAATCCCTTTGTGTGTGTATGTATGTATAAAAAAATGAAAACTAACAGATAAAAGTATGTTTACACAAGCAGCTGGACAGCAGAACTGTGCAGGAAAATTCCTCTGTACATCAAGTAGTAACAAATGTCTTTAAAAAAGCACTTTTTCAGGGGACTAATTGAAATTGTAACAGACTAGAAACAGAATTTAAGCAAAGTTCTGGATCATTTGATTGTTAACTTTCCTAGAAGACAGCTCATCCATGCTAAACATTCCTTTGATTTGTTCATATTTATAGAATATACTCGTATGTGTTTATGTATTTATTAAGGTAAAACTGAACGTGAAATGAAACTGAAAATGTGCTGGCAGCGTGCACTTGCAGCCCAGAAAGCCAGTCATATCCTGGGCTGCATCAAAAGAAGCAAGACCAGCAGGTCAAAGGAGGTGATCCTGGCCCCTCTGCTCTCGAGAGACCTCACTTGGAGTACTGTGTACAGTTCTGGTGTCCTCAACATAAGACATAGAACTGTTGGAGTAAGCCCAGAGGAGGGCCACAAGGACAGTAAGGGGACTGGAGCACCTCCCGTATGAAGACAGGCTGAGAAAGTTGGAGCCTGGAGACGAAAAGGCTGCGTGGAGACCTCATAGCAGCCTTCCAGTATATGAAGGGGGCCTATAAGGGTGCCAGAGAGGGACTATTCTTTAGGGACTGTAGTGACAGGACAAAGGGTAACGGGTTAAAACTTCAATAGGGGAAGTTCAGGTCGGACATTAGAAGGAAGTTCTTTACTGTTAGGGTGGTGAGGCACTGGAACAGGTTGCCTAAAAAAGTGGTAAATGCTCCATCCCTGGTAGCGTTCAAGGCCAGGTTGGACAAAGCCTTGGGCGACATGGTCTGGTGTGAGGCATTCCTGCCCCTCATGGCAGGCGGGTTAGAACTAGATGATCTTAAGGTCCTTTAACAATCCTAACCATTCTATGATTCTATGATTTTACAATGACTAAGCATGCTTGATATATATTTACACTACCTATATATTATAAAGGAATTTACTGCTCATAATACACAATGAATATTTAACTATATAGGATGACATATTATTAGTTCCCACGTGATGCATGAATGCTAACAGTAAAATACAATTCTAATTTTGGAATATTTAAATTATTTTCCATTTTGCACAAAGGATATTTTTGAATTTTAATATTCTATTTTATAAGATATTAGCCAGAGTTCTCAGATTGCTCACATCTCTACAGGGGAACATAATATAAAAACAGGGAGAAAAACTGGGACTCTTTAATATGTGGATTTGATAAAGTTATACCTTAATTGCTGCTATCATAGTAGTCAAGGAGCAGTTATTGTTGACTATGTGAAAATAACCTAAGAAATTTCCATTAACATTATAGTTTAAAAGCTCTTCTGAAAGAAATAGTTTAGCTTCCTTTGTGACCATGGTGAATATTTTATATTTTGCTGTAGAAAACAGCATGCGTATTTTCAACAAGAGAGTGTCCTTCCCATAACACCTCAAATAACATGTTCAATTTAAAATGTAAGCATGACATTCAGGCTTCATTTGCTGTTGGTGTCAATCTAAAAAAATATAAATTGATGCGGACAGAAAATTCTAATCTGATGCCCTAGGGCCAGATCCAATAAAACACTTAAGCATCTAAATTTGGTGTTAAAGCAACTAACTTTTATGTGTTTGTCGTCTCCCCTTTCCTTCCACCCCCCTCCCTCAAGGGAATCTTGGGGTGAAGTGAGCTGGGTCTTACATTCTTACAGCGTTTAGGGTAGGGATGCTGGGCAGGCATCAGTTACCCAAACCAGGTGCTGCAAGCCAGGATGTAACAAAGTTAAAAAGTAGGACTATAGTCTGTCCAAAGTCAACAGAAAATCATATGCAGTTACAAGGAGCTAGTAAATAAACTCTAGCAATAGGAACATGCTATAAATTCTAACTTGCAGTCCCCACGTGGCCAGAGTCTGGGTCATAAGGGCAAAAGTATATTGGTAAAATATACTCCCCTCTTTTACACAAAGGACAGTGATTAAGGATACTGCCCAGAAAATGTGTTATAGGTTCAGTTCTTTCTTTGGCCTACAAGGAATTAGGGGTGTGTGTTTAAGTCATTGATTACTCTGAAATCTTTTTTTTTTTTAAGCACTTCAGATCAGTGAGCAAAAAGAGGATCAGGATTCAGCAGTCTAGTCTTTAGGTTCTCTGCTAGTTCCTCTATTCTATGCTATTTCCATATTTAACAGACACATCACTGAATAGCTGAATGAGTATTTAGCCCCATAAAACCATCAAAACCACAATTTTTGTACAGACTGGGAGATCTGCAGGGCCTCAGATAACAGCTGAGCAGGATAAGTGATAAAATATACCTTGCCAAAACTGAGGGATTATCTAAAGCAAACTCTTGGAGTCATAGAAAAGACCTGAAAAGACTCAGAGCCTTAATTTTAACTTAATAAAAAAAATGAATGGATCTTTTCTAATATGACTCCTATACTTCATAAAAGTCTTTACTGTGAAATCTCACCTAATAAAACCAAACATGCATCATCAAATAGTCCATAGTTACAGGTTACAAGATCAGATACTTGGTTTTGATGATGGCTGTCAAGTACTTGACCTAGTATCATATACTTGAACTTCCCTCGTTCTTCCCAGAATCATTTGCAGTTCTACAGCCTCCTTTCAGTAAAATTCGAAAATCTGCTATGCTTTAATAAGGAAAAAATCCTGGAAATCTAGGCTAATTGACTTCTCTGGTCATGACATTTTAAGTTATGCATGAACTATTGGGCAGACATGCTCTGCAGTGTCTCCTGTAGTCCTCCCTAGGCTAGTCTAGGAACCTGACTGGATCGCAGCATAACCCTTAGCAAATATAAATTTTCTTCTCATGGAACCCAGGGAGTGGGTGGAACTTCAAATGTGTACATTTTGTCTTGCCCCATCATGAAGCTAGGACATGGCCAAGTTGCACATCTGGAGTCAGCAGCTAGAAAATGTTCACAACACCTATGGGTTACACAGGGTCTTTGGTAACAGAAACTATCCCTGGTTTCCTACAACAAATATTGACCCAAAGCCTGATACAAACTTTCCAGTTTTAATAGACAGTGAATCAGACCCATGAAACCTAACGCAATTCTTGGTGGCATAATGACAACCTGACTCCAATGGAAGGTGAGGTCACTCAAGACTGCGCACACCAGAACCTGAGAACAGATTTTGAAGACAGTCTAAAGGCAAATTTAAGAAAATAAACAAAACTAGACAAGAGATTTCTGGTAGCTTAAACTCCTCTTTAGCACTAATAATAATTCTGACTGAATTTTGAATAAAATGCATGTGATATTTGAAACCCTGAATGCCCTCAAACTGTTATTCAGTTTGCAAGTGCCAACAAACTGTTTCTAAATATATTACATTATTTTGCATGGACTGGGTAAATTAGCTCCTTTGGTTTATGTTTGTAACAGTAAAATGTTATTTTCTTTCCTGTTTTCAACTCATAGATCAGGTCAGAGAAATGATTCACCCCTCTGACATATGTTAAGTCTTTTCAAAATTTAGTATGTTGATTAGTTGCCTCTGATATAACTTTGTTCCTCCTTTAAATTCTCTGTTGGCTGTAAATAAATTGTTCCCTGATTTCAGATTAGTTGAGAGACTTTTTGTCTTTTCAGGTTTTTTAATGGAAAAGGAGACAAGAAGAATAAAAACAGGGCCTTCTTTACCAGGCAGGATTTCCCAGCTTCAATTAAAAACCATTTAGTTGCAGCTAATAGATTTCTGGCAATAAAAGTGGCTTAGAAGAAAACACAATAATGTTTAAATGCTTCATGATACTGAATTAGAACTCCTGTTTTCCTCTTTTTGTTGTGAATCACATGGTGAAGGCAATCATGTTTCAAAAACAAGAGTACCAACTCCTGTATATGTGTGTTTGTATTTATAAATATGGTTTCATTCCAAATGATTTGCAGTGGTAGGCAAGAGTTTGGAAATCTGATTGCAAGCTCACAGTGACAGAAGTAGGTAATTACTATCTCCACAACTATCTATAAGTTACATCACTTGTTTTAATAAAGATTAGGTAAGTATTAAAGTTACAAGATTGGTATGAGAGACATGATAAATGTAGTCATGACAGAAAACAATTTTTAATTTAGTATACCCTATCAATCTAGATAGCCCATGAATATTTACCATTAATTCAGTAGGCTAGAACAGAAGATGGAAAAAAGAAGAAAAAAATAGAAGGTTTGACCTAAACAAGGACTGAAGAAAAAAAGAATTCTCAGCAGTTTTACTGAGAACAGATCTTGCAAAAACGTGAACTGGCAACAAACTGGAAAATACATTTGGGGGACCATCAGAAATAAACCCTTCAAAAAAATTGAATGACATGCACAAATAGGAGCAATTCTTAATATGTACTTCTCTTTGCAGGATTTACCAGTCTGATTACACTTAAATGGGTAACTTCAAAGGCTGAAATAAAATAATTTATGGAAATTCAAAACAAACCTATTTGATCACATCATACTTCACAGCAGGGATACAATTTGCAGGGGCTGAGTGAGGGCATAGTATAAGCTAAAACAGGTTGTGTGTGCAATGAACCAAGCTAAACGGTTTATATAAAAGAAATGTTGTTTCCATTAATTTTTCTAGTAATCCTATTAAAAATGCCACCTGTCCAGAATAGAATTGTCCAGATTTTAATTCTTTTTCCTATTTCAGTGTTCAAACACAAGGCAGAGAAGGTATCATAGCTATAAAAACATGGCCCAAAATGTCTTTTTTCTGAAATCTTTATTACCGCAGCAGTTTCTCCAGCTCTGTTTCTATGCCTACCTATTATACCTTTTACTTTTTCTCTTGTGCTTAAAGAACTGATTTTTCTGAGAAGCCCAAAGAATATTTTTTCAATGGATATGTCATATTTCTGGCTTCTCTTTAACTAAAACATTTTTAGTCCATAATTCACATATAGGTAAATAGAACATCAATTTACCTTTAAAAATTCCACCACCGCCCCTCCAAAATCCCCTGTAATAACCCTGAACAGAAACTTAACTTTGAATACCAACAGAGATGAAATGGTGTCATAACCAGCATAAGTGCATGTGGACTATTCACCTAGATCAAACACTTTGGTCATATACTCAATTAAATTTAAATCCCATTATATAATGTGTACCAGCCTCATTTTATGCAATTGTCTAATTTAATGGCTTGGTATTAGCCTTTTTCCTTTTTGCACACATGGACTAATTTTCACGGTGCTCAGTCCCTTCGGGAAGTAGGTCATTAAAGTCAACTGGATGGAGACAGAAACTTAATACCTAAACAGTGTTGTAGAAGGGTCAGCAACACAACAGTAATGTAAAACTGTTTTTCACTCATCCTTCTTTGTAGTATTTATGAAAATCCTCCTCATTTAAATAGTGTTCATTAATCTCAAGGACCACAAAGTAGAAGAATCAAGGAAGCTATCAATTCTGTTATAATTTAATTTGTGAAGCAAAAAGCAAACAAGCAAAAGATCCCAATTAAAAAAATAAAAATCACAATTATAATACTATTTAGCTGTTGAGACAATACTTGTTTTACACTGAAACAGCAGAATAATGATACTTATATTACCTTTCTCAATGTGCATTCTTTTTGTCTCATGTCCCATGTCATGACCAGCCAGATCACCCTCCTTAGGTCCAGGCAGGACATTAGGTGACAAACCCATCAGCATTTGGTTCATAGATAGCCCGTTCTGATGGACAGCTGCTAGACACAAGCGCAGGCAGAAAGAAAATCAGCTGTTATATTAACAATACACTTTTGCACTTATTTTATTTAGTTTTTCTCTTAATTATGCAAGAATTCTAACAACCACAAAGTTACTTAATGTGTGCTATCAGTATCCATAGAGCAAGACAGTTTCTTCCTGTTACTTCTAGCTCAAAACAATTAATTTTAAAAAAGAAGAGCTCAGCATCTTTGGACAAAGTTGGATACTTAAAAGTATTTTCTTGTTTATTTAACAAGAACTGAAATGCAAAACGAAGCAAGCCCAAAAAGCACAGAAGGTACTGAGTTACTTACTTTTTTTAGTTAGTTAGCTGTAAAAAAAATCTTGTATATCAGTATTCCCAATATGCAGTTCCTAAATTCCGTAAATAAAGCACTGTGGCCTTCCAGGTGATAAACACTTTTTCAAAATCCACTGTGCAACAGCAGGATTGCTTATTTGCTCATCAGACAGCTTGACAAGCTCAGAAAAGCATACAGGGTGGTTTATATCCCTATGCTTTTATCCCGAAAAACTGTATTTGCAAAAGGTTTATGCTATTTTTAATAAAGCATTTCTTTATATACAATCCTTATTTCTGTAGCCGACATCTTACTCTTCCTGGCACCACAAAAGCAGATGTACTTAAGGTGTGATGTCAAAAATCAGCTAAGAGAGAAAAAGAGCTGTTTTATAAAAAAATAAGTTACAGAATTGATCCATTATTTAAGGAACTCTGTTATGCTCACATTGGAATAAACAATGTGCAAAGGTCCCACTCCTTTCTGCTGGTGAGTAAGCAGAGTAAGCTGAATTTATTTACAAAAAGAAGTGTCATTCATTAGGAAAAACAGTAAGTATCTCTCTATTTAACTTTTTTTTTTTACAGAACAATAGAAAGGCTCTGCAGTGTTTTGTTTTGTTTGGTTTGCTTGGGTTTTTTTTAGTATAATAATCAATTTATAAAAAAAAACCTAAATTTCAAATCCAGGTTTGTAAGATTTTTTTCCAGAACTTTCCTTATGAACTCTGTGGTAGGTTGACCCTGGCTGGGTATCAGGTACCCACCAAAGCCACTCTATTGCTTCCCTCCCCAAGAGAGAGAGAGAAAATATAACAAAAGGCTCGTGGGTCAAGCCTAGGGAAATAGTTAGGTCACAATATATGGGATGCCAGTTTAATCTGCAATCTGAATCGTCCAAGTGATAAGAAAACAGAATTTTCAGCTTGTCATGGTCAGGCCTCATTTCTTTTCTTTGGTAAGTCATTTTTCATCACATAGTAATGAAAGATCTTTCATCAGAAGGTCAATGAAGAGTCAGCTTCCTAAGTCTGCAGAGGGCCTGAAAGGGAGCAGTCTAAAAGATGCATGTGCTACTTTCTAATCAACATGACTATGTATTTCACATAGGTTTTTCTTGGCCTTCTATCTGCATGCCACATCCTCTAGTTTCATCTACTAACAAATTCCACTGTTGGAAGATGCCCTGAAAGCACAAAAACCTGCAATGGAGCAATAATAAAAGGACTAGAGAAGCACAATATGAATTTAAGTAAATATCCATAAAATGTGTATACAACCTTGATTTCCAGGCTTTTGCACTGGAATATCACAGAACTCAGGGCTTTTGTCATGTAATTTACATCCTGTACCTGGAGCCTTGATAAAAATGGTATCACTCTGAGACACTATGGTTTAATTTCACTCCATCCCTTGTGAGCTATGAGGTGACAATACTCTTATCATATTTCTTGCCATTCCACATTTTTATATTAAAAAAAATTATGAAGTACACACATTGTTTTATTGATTTAACCTAATTCTTCTCTTTACCAAGCAATTCTACCATGTAAAATGTTGCTTATGAAGTCAGATTCAATTTAGAAATCAAACCAGAGTAACCAGATTAAATAAAACTCAATTTCTTTAAAAAATGTTTACACTATATGTTCAGTTCTAAAACTAATCTAGCAAATTGCTTCTCAGCTGCAATTCTGTATATCATAGCTCATATCTTTATGCTTAATATGACATGATGGCAGTTTATACCAGTAGCCGTTAATGTAGCATCAGATATTATGATACTGTAAACTGGGGAACATAATGTTGGGAGATAGTTATTGCAGCTGAACTTCGGAACACGATACATTTGAGATCTATTTAAGAGAAGGGCATTTTGATTAGAAAAACCAGCTGCACCTAATCAAATTTGAAGTGGTGACAAGGAGAAGAATGTGACCTACGGATTCTGTCTGAAGAGCTCTCAGTCCTTGCAGGAGAGCTGGACACACTGCTGCTTCGATGAGAGGATGGATGGCTGCCAGGTCTTCGGCCCTCTTCAAGAGAAGGAGCAGGGGAAGGGCTATCTGGAACACGTTCCTAGACCCCAGAAAAAATAATTACAGAAAGAAAAAAGGAATGTTAAAATAAAATTATGTTTCCACTTCACTAAAATGTATCTTCCTTCTAAATGACAACCTATTATTTTCACTGTGAGGTGTCCAGGATTTGCAGGGTATTCTCAAAGCCAACTTTGCAATTTTAGGATGCTAGACCTTACGTTTTAGTATGCAATGTGAGCACTGCTCATCCTGCCAGGCTTTTAAACTGATTTCTGAACTACTCATAAAAAAAAGGGGTTTGTTTTGCCCTTTTTTTTCTTCTTCTTCCCCCCCACCCCCTTCTATCAGCATGTTGCTGAATTGGAAGTATACATTTTGGCTTGTAGACTTTAGCCTTATTTTTGTAAATAAATAAAGATCAGATGCTGTTGCGTCTGTTACAGTTTATGCTGAATTTCACTCCATATTTGAATTTCAAAGGGACTTCCTGAGCATCTATATCTTATGGAACTGCTATGGATCATAAAGAAAATATAATCTCCCTAAACTATACCAGTAACTGATGGAAGTTCAAATATCTGCTTAGACCATGAACAAATCTGGAATGAACCACATTTTTTGTAACAGCGTGGCCATATCACTGGCCATATCACTATCTCAAAATGGGGAAGAAACACCCATTCATGATTTTCTCCCCAGGGGAATGACTGGCATGGCAGCCAGGGGAGATATGATGCACTTCGAGATGTTCCCCGATTCTGAAAATTAGAGCATGAGGACTGATGGTTTAAACTGCACTTCTGTTATGTGAGAACCATCAGTATGTAGCAGATAGAAATATCTGACATTTACACAGACCTTTGACAGAAATAATAAACAAAGGGAGATGAGCTCAGAACAGTCCTTTCTAGAAAATTCTCTATCTTTCCCTGCAGTTTCCTTTTTATTGCTAATAGCTCCCAAAACTCCATGTCATTGCTAAAATATGTGTGAGTTAGGTTGGTTTGGCTGAACAGTGATAAAAATAAATAATGCCTGTAACGGAAATCTATTGGAGTGACTAAAAATGTCAAACTAGGATTTTTTTGTTGTTGTTGCCTTTTTTTTTCTTTTGATAATTGAAATACTGATTCCTAATAAAAAAACAAAACAAAACCTCCAAACAGCCCAAACCAAAATAAACAAACAACCCAACAACCTGTAGACACTAAAATCACTGAAAGCTTTCAGTAATGAAATAATACTGAATGTGTTCATACATAATAGTATATGTTCAATAACACATATGAAACTTTGGTGCTGCAAATGCCTAAAAGTTTTCTTGAAAAAAGCATCACGTTCCTCACACAGCAAATTGTTTTTGCAGCAGTCATTATTTTTCATGCACAGTAGCCAGACAAATATTTATTTCTCTGAATGCATTCTATGAAACTTACCAATATGACCATCACTAAATTTGTTCCAGGTAAGCTTCATCATAAATATTTGCTAAACTTGAGATTCTGATTGCAAATAGATTCTGTGGGTCTATTGGTGGAGTGGGAGCAGACTTTCCAGAGCAATGTTTCAAGACACTTAAGTGGATACCACTCTAATAGTTGCAGGAGTTTTAAGTCAAAAACATTGATGACAATAGTTTAACTGCATCATAGCTCTAGGCTTATTATGACTTTGATTGTGTTTATATGTCCATGAACCGGGTGCTCAAGAGGAGGATTATAATGCAGATGTTTTCGGAATGTAAAAGATTTATTTCTTTAGATTTAGGAGGATTTAAACATGCACAGCGTACAGATTTGGTATAAATTGGAACATGGCATATTTAATCATTCATTTAATATATAATTTCACTGTTTGGCATACAATGTATTGTTCTTAGAAGGGTTTCATTAAAATGAAATCCAGTGAGCACATAAGATTTGAATACAGAGCTGCAGAGTAGATTAATTTATTTAAACAGCTTAATTTGTTTATCCTATTTATTTATGTGTGCTTTTACAGTGCATATTACGAGATGGATAGAGCAAAAGGAATGCACAGGACAACAAAATATAATTACTGCACAAACAAAATAAATAATAATTTTTTTTAATATATAATATGACACAGCAGACAAACTCTATGAAAAACTATATATATTGCCTTTATCAATTCATTTGTAAAATACCTTTTAACTCCAACAAAACATGGGATTGAACTATGCAGGAATTGAGAATAAATTAATTTACTAGTTTAACTCATTTTTTTATATCCTTGCTTCGTAACTCCACAATCAATAATATTAGTCTATAGCAATTTTTTTGTCTTTATCAAAACTAGATGCAATAATAAAAGAAATACTACTAAAAATTAATTGAAATACTCTGTAGCTCTAAAAAGTCATCATGATAAACTAATGGAGCTGGAATATCAATATAAGCTGTCTTTCTTACTAGAGATTTTGTGTAAAAAAGATGGATTTTGTCTGTGGTAAAATATTACTATCACATTTAGACAATTTCAAAATTTTCAAAAAAGGAAATGTGCAAAACTGATCAATAAAGAAGTCAGATAATAAGAGCTATTTTGTAACTTCTGCAAAAACGCTACTTTAATACAAGTAAGTCTACATGACACAGCAAAGAAACAGAATTTACTGCATTATAATGCTGACAACAGTAATCACCTAGGACACTGTCCACTGTCCAGTATTTTTCCTAACACTTGTCTAGTCCCAGGACAAACTTAATTCCACTTAATTAAAGATATCTCTAGAGAATCTGGTATTGGCTTTTATTGTAGTCTCACTGCACTAATTTGTGCTCTAGGCTCATTGTCTCTCAACACATAAGTAAAAAGAGAGAGAGATAAAATCTGAGTGACTTTGCTTTGCTAAAATTAAGCATGAGGAGGAAACTGTGCAGGGTTCAATTTGAAATCAACACATATGAATGTCAGTGTCTAAATGCAGTTTTGAGACATGAGCTAGAGATGAAACTTCAGACACCTGTATGTAGGATGCTACATGAGGGGGCCAATCTTGAAGGTAAGTTCTCTCTCATTTCAGTCAGCTGTGATAAAGACAATAAAGTCAGTGGTGCCTCCTCCAAAACCAGATACTTACAGCTCAATTCAGGTGCTCACATTTGAGCCATTTGAACCACAAATTTGAGCCACATTTGAGATGTCCATACCAAGTTGACAGACAGGACCCACAAAAGATGTGCTGCCTTCTGAAGAGGCAGCAGAATGCCAAAAACACCATCCTTGCATTTACTGGTTGATGAACTGAATAGCTCTCAAATCTCTACTGCCAATACTTAAGAGAAAGCAAGAAACACAGAATTATTTATTGCTTGTAAAACCTAACCCTCACTAGCTACCTTTTTTTCTCAATTTTTTGCTTCCCTATTTGTTTCTACATGTAGGCACAAGTAAAAAGTAATGTGAACAATTTTAGCCATTTAACATATGGTTGACCAACTTTTCAAAACTGGTAAGACTCTCAATTAGGAATCAGGACTGGAGCCTTTATTAAGCAATGGACAACACATTCTTAAGGGCCAAATTTAAAGCACTCCTTATCTTGGTGCTCTTTACAACCAGATGCAAGTCATGAATCCTAAGCATTTAAGAATCTGACATTTAACTCCTCCAAAAATGTTCCTACAATATATGAAACTTTCACTCTAGGGAGCTGCAATGCCCTTTACCATACTCTTACTTCACTGACATTACATGTTACACATCTTCAATATCAAGTCCATTTCATAAATAACAGAATTTTTCCCTTGACACTGGGCATTTTTTATTATTACTATTTTGCAAAGAACAGGTAAAAGATTTTAACTATTAGGGATTTTAACTTATGAGATTGAAGGTGTCTCTAGAATTAGCAACCACTCCAATTTAGTTCAAGAGTATCAGATATCATTCACAACATAACACTTAGTCTCTCCAAGTAAAATGGGAGTATATATTTCTACATCTTTCAAATAGCTCTTTGCAAAGATTCAAAAACATACTGTAAGATCTCATTCCAGAAGTTCCTTTTAAGTAACTTCCTACTAAGATTTATCTTCATATATTAGTAATGGTATCCAAAAGCCCATAAATACTTTCATCCCTACATCATATGTGTCTTTTTCTTCTTACCAGGTCACAAAGGTAGTTATCCAATATTAGTTTTGGGGGGAGGGTTTGCCTCCTTTTTTTCTGCTCCAGCAAAATATTTTCATTGTTTGAAAAGTGCATTACCAAAAGTCTTCCTCAAAAATATATGAAAACATGAGAGTTGATGGAGTTCATGTATCACTATTGAAAAGAAGACATTGGTCCCTGTATCACTATTGAAAAGAAGACATTTCAGATAATATCTGTAGGATTAATCCTTCTGCTTCTAAGAAAACAGACAAGGCAGTGATATCTCTTAGGTTCTCTCCACCTTCATGTGTCAGCTTTCTCCTTTGTTCTAGTTTCTCTGTAAGACTCATCTCTTGGGCTTAGTTATCCTTTAATTTTAGTCATGGACTGAGCTCTAGACATGCAACGAAATATAGCTCTAGAAGTATACTGCCTTTAAAACTATTTGGCAGTCTTGATGCTCTTCAGTACTTAACAAACTCCTTCAAGGATGTTTGTGCTTCAACTCACTGGAGGATAAAATAACTTATTTTCAGCACCATACTTTTAAACAGTATAGGTAACTTCATACTGGGGAAAGGATAGATGACATGCTGTTTCATACACTATTAATTAGAAGAAAAAAAAAAGTAAAAAGTGTTTACTCAGAAAGAGATTTATAATATTATGACCTTTCTAGGAAGGCACCTGGCTTCCAAGACTTTTTGTAGTAAAACTATAATAATGTCTTTCACAATGACGAAAACACAGACTTTTTACTCTTCGATTCGTTACTGACCTATTTTGAACTTGTGTGAGAAGTATTCCAGGAATGGCTTTCTTGTAGAATGGCATACTTATTTGACATTATATTATCTGAATCAGTGAAAGACTTGAACTACATGGGTATCTTTTGTATTCCCTCCAACAGGATTTTGCTTTTACAGTTTCATTTTTCTTTCAGCTTTAGTCTACAACATTATAAGACTCCAAATTAATGTTTAGTCCTACTATTTACAAGTTATTTTGGACTTATTTTTTTGTGTGTGTGTATACTTTCAACTGAATTAATAAATTATATTTTGCCTTCTAAGTGAATATTTGATCTAACAAACAAAATACTTTTCAAAGGTATACAAAAACCCCTACAAACCCCATGCAACACGCAAACATACAGACATGCAAAAAACCTCTCCAAATTGAATTAGTAATTTCTTAGTGGCAAGTTGGACAGACTTTTCTCACGGTTTTCGGCTTTTTGTCTCCTCCTTTGAAAATTTAGTCTTACTTGAAGAACAACTCTTCAAGCTTAAGAAGCACCACTAGGAATTCACCCCTCAAAGTGAATCCAAACTGTACATCCAGCCAAAAAACAAGAATTCATCTGAATGCATGCCACTATCAGTACTAAAAATGTCTACATCTGAGCTAGTCACCCTAGACTCATTTTTTACTTGCACATTTACATTTCCAAGGTACAACTCACCTGATTCTAAAGTAGCTATCTAAAATATGTCCAATGAATTACGCCCTAGAAGACACCAAAATGAATCCCACCCCTTGTACCTGGCCTCATGGCCATTTGGCATCAAATTAATCTTACACCACGTTTATAGTTCACTGTTATACATGTGAATATGCAAACTGCCAAACAGAAAAATTTGCATTACCTTCTCTATGTCAGGTGTTATCTTCAGATATCTATTTTACATGACGCAAATTAATTCATGTGAGCATATGGCTGCTATTAGGTTCAAACTGCACCTCAGAAGCATGCATGTTAAAAAAAATACAAGGATTCCATATTATTAAAAAAAGACATTATTCTAAATCACAACCTACCAGACATACAGTTACAGTCATCTCAGCCCATTATAAAAAAACCCAAGAAACCTGTATTAAAAGTTAAATAATTTTGATCATATAGATACAACTATAGTATAACTACAAGTTGTGGTCAATGGATCAATGTCCAGCTGGAGACCAGTAATGAGTGGTGTCCCTCCGGGATCGGTGTTGGGATCGGTCTTGTTCAACATCTTTGTCGGTGACATGGACAGTGGGATTGAGTGCGCCCTCAGCAAGTT
>JANHGB010017617.1:11715-55131 GCA_026283785.1 Coracopsis vasa | reverse complement strand
CCAGTCCCCTGCTCATCCTTGTGGCCCTTCTCTGGACTTGTTCCAACAGTTCCATGTCCTTTTTATGTTGAAGACACCAGAACTGTACACAATACTTCAAGTGAGGTCCCACGAGAGCAGAGTAAAGGGGCAGGATCACCTGCTTCGACCTGCTGGTCATGCTCCTTTTGATGCAGCCCAGGATACGGTTGGCTTTCTGGGCTGCAAGTGCACACTGCTGGCTCATGTTAAGTTTCTCATCCACCAACACCCCCAAATCCTTCTCCACATGGCTATGTATCAACCCAAAAGATATAACTGTGGATTTGAGTTTGTTTTCCTTTTTTTTTTTTAATTAAAAAAATGCAGTTGAAAATTATTTATCTGCATGAAAAAGTTTGCTAGCTTCTGCAATGTTAAGTGTACTTTTAGAAGAATAATTTATGCAACATATTTCAACCCTTCTGTTATATACAAATACTTGGCTAAACTTAAGCCTGTAATGAAAATCACAAAATCTACAATACTATATACAACAAAAAGATCATCAAAGACACAGTGGCACTCCAAGAAGCACACACAGAAAAAGATTAAAGATCCTCAAATTCCTGGTGCTATAAGCCAGGTTTTCTCTTCATGCTCCGGTTAAAATCTAATAACATACTAAAGAACAAAAATATATTTTCCACACCAGAGTATCTGAAGTAACTAATGTCGCCTAGAGAGTGCTTTGGAATTTTCTAGGGGGAAAATATACTAAATAACATAGCATTATAGTAATCCATATCATTATTTTTTGTATTTATTAATTCATATAAATTAATTAATTACCCCTTGAAGCATTTGTGTGGTTTCTGTAAACAACTGTGTGGCCTGGTAATCCATCACAAAAGATTTATTGTGTACATTTATTTGTGGAATGCTTAACTGAAACAGCACTCAATATCATAGTAATAAATGAAGAAAGAGAGACAGAAAACAAAACATATTTGTCAGGAACATTTCTTTTAAAAGCTTTCTGTAGAGAGAGAATAGCAGTGTGGCATGAACTACATGCAAAAGTAAAATCCAAACAAATGAATTGACATAAAGAGGTACAACATTTCAAGGAAATAAAATGCATGGAGTAAACCTCAGTTACAAATGTTAAATCTTGCATCTTATTAGTAAAGTCCCAAATCAGAAAAGTTGTGTGGGGTTTTATTGATATTAGCCACCTTACTGGCCGATTTAAAGTGAGGTATTTGTTCCTTTCATGTGAGAAACTAGTACTGCAATTCAAACAGATGGTGGATCAGGTTGAAAAAAAAAATATCTTTAAGGAATCAGATATCATTTCATGGAACTCCAGAAGAGGTTCTTTTCTGGAAAAGGTTTACAGTAGCTTCAAATAGATGCATCTGGGATATAAGCCTCATTGAGAAAGTTAAATTCCGTCTAAAGTTCCCTTCCCTGTCAAAGCAATCTTGCCACGTTGGGCTAAGGTGTGGACATTTGTAGCATGCTGCAAAAGTTAAATCACCTTTTTACATAATCACAAAAATTAATAGTCATTTAAGTTATCAATTCCTGTAGGTTGGCACTGGGAGCCTGTTTTCATTTTTGTTTGCTGTTGCAATATCTCTATAGAAAGAATAGAGAAAAATCTTATTTAAATCTTCAGGTAACTTAGGGTTGAGTTTTTGTTTTCTTACTGTTAAGTTTGGTTTTGGTTTTCTTGCAAGTTAAAGTTTATGAATTAAGACATGGAACATCCTCTCACCAGCCAGAACTTTTTGATACATAAATAATAATTTGCAAAATATAAGCACACTGAAATTCATTGTCTGAAAATCTGTAGTCTAAAAATGTTATCTGCTTTTTATTTTCTGAGGTTTAAAATTTTTAGATCCTCTAGAAGTCACAGCTTTACCTTGCTATAAATACATACATACTTTTATCTTTGGAAAATTGGTAAAAATGACAAAATCACACTAGCAACATTTTGTATGCATTTCTTAAGGGATAAATGACTACCAATATACACAACTGTGGAGAATTCAGCACCAACAGTAAAAAAAATATAAAAAATAAAGTGACTAATTCTAGTGCCTTCAAATGGAATTATTTGTGGGGTTTGATGGTTTATTTAACATTAGAAGTATTTCATCCTCTAATCTTAGCTATGAAGTAAGTAAAGATGTTAATGGAATTACATAAACCAAATTTATCCTTCTTATTTTGTGCCCAATTCTCATTTAGGTGAACTTCGCAGTCCTGTTGAACGATGAACATTTTAAATTAAACACAATTAAAATGACCACTTTGGTAACCAAAGCTTTAGATGCTCTCAGTTCAGTGTTTGCAAGATGGCACTCTGACCTGTTAGTTTGGCTGCATTGCCACCTGGAGGACCTCAAAGCAAAAGCAGGTTGAATTCCTTGGGTGAGATTCTGTGTTAAGGCTTCACGAGTTAAAGCAGCCTCTTGTGCTGCAGGAAGAGATCCACCGTGGCTTCCCACTGCCCCCTGCAAGAGCAAGCCCTGAAAAGTCTGGAGGTAGCCTAGAAGAGTCTAGCTACCTAACCAGGTATATGGTAATCTGTGTAGACAGGAGATATACTTCTCTAACTTCCCTTCCCCTCACACACTGTCTTTTCTCATGTGTTTGTTGGATTACTAATTATTACATTAGCATATATGCTAATTCATTGTCTTACTCATAGAGGTCTGACAATAGCTCACAGTTAGCTACTACATATGAGAATCTGAGAAAAAGAGAAAACAGCTCTTTGAAAGCTGATGAATGGCAAAACAGGTAAGTTCCCCAGTCCAGCAGGACTACCTAACATTGTGGCAAATAACTAGAAAAATGCAGTCAAGAACTTGGTTCATTTTTTAAAAAGATGAAACCAAAAACCCTACTAATTAATATTAAACAAATGGCAGTTTTTTGAAAATCCTGCTTAGTCTGAGGCCTTAGATTTTCATTGAAAACTGAGAAATAAATGAGGAAGAACATCCTATCAGGTCAAGCAACAGGGATTTGAAGAATTTTGCATCTGTAGGAAAAATGAAACTTCTGGAATACACCAACTTGCAGAACACACCCACAAGGCATCATATTTGGGAAGGAAAATATGATGATGCTACTTTGAATGACTATAAAGTCATTTATAACAGTCAGAGATAATGCAAAATGTTTTCAAAATAATGCAAATAGATTGACTCTGTTGAAAGTTACAGAATTATGTGTGATTCCAAGAAACAATCTGAACTGGTTTCACCAAAACCACCATATTTGCACAAAGCAAAACTTTGCAGAAAAAAAACTGAAACCTTTTTTCATATGTCCCCTGAAGCAACATAATACTCCAGGCTTATTTTAGATGCAAGTCTAGCTGGTCAAGCAGATAGGTGCTTACCAATGCAGATCACAGTCTTCCCACAGATGAAAGTCATGGTGTATTCGTAAAAGAAGCAGATGCTATCCAATACACAGAGATGACAACTGCTGCATCAGGGAAAAAAGGCTGCTTCAGCAGGAGAGGAATCAGTGTGAATGACAAATTCTCTTATCAGAATTGTCCAGGAGCTAACTACACTCACTGATTGGATTATTACTTTGAGTGCAAGGAAAATGCTTATTAACCATAAGTTGGACACAGATGCAGTGGGCTAAATGTTATAACTGAGGTCTGACTAACAGGCTGGAAGGGAAAATTTAGTCTTATGGAGCAAAGAGATTCAAACCTTACACTATACACAGTGGGTGAGTGTGAACTAGATAAAACAGTGAGGAAAATCTTGGAAAGTCAGTATAGTAGGTTTTAACAGAAAACAGATTACCTATTACAGGCATGAAAATAATACCCTAGGTATGGCTGGGTGTTTCCTAGTAGCCTCCAGTGCTAAAAAGGGAGACGGAAACAGGAAAAGAGAGAAAAAAATAATGAAGTTATTTTAATAACAAGAAAGCTGAACCTCCAGGAATTAGAGACATCACATGGAATAACTGACATAGCACGATTACAGAAGTTACTTCTGTCTGCCTTTCACAGTACCTGGGCATGAAGAACCTTTCTCTGGCCAGGTGCAACCCCTTCTGTTTCTGTTAACCAGAGTGGAAGATCTCAGTTATTGATCCTACCTCTTTTCCCAAAGTACCTAATGATTGATACTGCTAGGGCAGCCACATCCCAGTGCCTGGATTGGAAATTTACAGCCTGTGTCTATGCCAGGAGCATTCTTGCAGTAACTGAGGGAAAGCACTGGTTGGAAGTGAGTGTTGTTAAGCAACTCGTGTATCCACTGTGTTTAAGGAAGAGAGAATTTGGCCCCACATGGAGCACTGTGTGCAGTTCTGGTGTTCCCAACATAAGAAGGACATGGAACTGTTGGAACAAGTCCAGAGGAGGGCCATGAGGATGGTCAGGAGACTGGAGCACCTCCCGTATGAAGACAGGCTGAGAAAGTTGGGGCTGCTCAGCCTGGAGAAGAGAAGGCTGCGTGAAGACCTCATAGCAGCCTTCCAGTATCTGAAGGGGGGCTATAAGGATGCTGGGGAGGGAGTCTTCATCAGGGACTGTAATGATAGACAAGGGGTAACGGGTTAAAACTTAAACAGGGAAGTTCAGGTTAGATATAGGGAAGAAATTTTTTCTTCCTCAGCCACACACACGGTAAATGCTTTCATTTCATCTTGGCTCCAGAAGTACCCAGGAGCCACTCTGATCTCTCTTACTCCAGCGCTGCATCACTACAGATCCATCAGTAACATTATAGTTGCCCCAAATTTTCTACAGATGTAAATGCAAGAAGCGTTAAGCCTTGTGTTTGGATCAGGAGGGCTGACTGCCTTTTAATAGAAGCATAATGAAACCATCAAGAGTTTTCATTCAATTAGATTTTTTTTGCCTCTGGCAAATCATTATAACACATTTATAGTTTAATGGGCAATTACTTTATACTCCTTGTCTGTTGACATCTTATTAAGTCTACATTTTCTGTCCCTAACAAAGAGATTAGATATAATTGTTAGGAACTACAAGGAATACATAAGAACTACCAGAATACATTTAAACAGAACGAATATGTATCTGTTAGTGAGATGCATGATATATGGTGACAGATTCTCCACTCCTTTCTTCTCTGGGGAAATCTCAATTACGTATTCTTTTACTTCTTCATACATTAACTTTTCCTCTGGTGTCAAGAATGATCTTTGTGCTGAGTGGGTGCGGATTATACAGCAAATTCTGTGCTTGTGAATATGAGACTGGGAGATGCAATGAAGGCTGCAGAGGAAAGTTTTGCCCCTGGGAACTCTGAAGATATGTGCATCACTGGGGTTTTTAAACCTGTAGCTGGGAGGCAGGGCAGGGGCAAGAACTGATGGAGTTGGTTCAGTTGTGAAGCACAAGCAGATAGTTCTAAGGATGCTGATGTTTTCTTTAGCTCAATAACATTTCTTATCCAGCCTTTGAAGAACATGAACTTTCCTGCAGGGTTCTAACACTTTGGGATGTCCTGGTGTCAGGAAACAGGCAGATGCATTCAGCATGAATAAGGATTGACAGGAGCTGTGTGTGTGTATCCCTGGGAGCAGAATACAGCCTTTGGACTGGTCTACTCAGCAAAGCTCTTACGCAAGGATTTTAACAGTAGAAATCTGGTAGATCATTTTCAAGCAGCAGTCTGCAGAATCCACTCTGATCACACACAAGCTGCCACTGATCTGGGGTCACCTGCCTCAGCAACAGTTTGGAGATCTCATACACATAGCATTAATTCCCTTTTGAGTAACCCCGCTCACACTGCTGCAGTGCTCAAAAGGTTTAGGGACATTGTTCGGTGGTGGATCAGGAAGCATCTCGCAGCTGCACTATCCTTGGTTGCTGTCATCATTGATGAATTACTCTGCTTGGAGATGTATTATATCAGTAAGACATGAGGCCAGTGGCTGTGGCAAACAGTGTGAACTTGTGTGGGACGTGTTCAGGCCTTTGCAAATGCTGTGAACTTGTGTGGGACATGCATGGGCTCTTGCAAACTGTGGATCTTCACCTAGCTGCTTCTCTTCCCGTCCTCATTGGTGTTCCAGCTCATTGCATTAAAGCTCCTAATAACAGCAGCATGGCTGTTTCTCTACTGACAGATTAAAGGGTGACAATCATTACATACAAAGACCTTTTCAGCCTGCTTGGGTTTATGCTCTTTCATCATCCTGTGTGATTACATTCCCGTGACTGACAGGATAAGTCATCCTGACACAGTTGCCGGGGGATCCTGAGCACACGCCAGCGACTCCTACCTGGCTGCTGCAACAGAATCGGTTTACAGCTCAGAAATCATCTTACAAGGAGCAGCTTTGAGAAACAGCAACAGAGTAGTCACCCAGAAAGAGACATTACTCACATGCTTCACCCACAGTGTCAGAGCAGTGGGACAGAGCTTGGTCTATGGCAACTTCCACAGCAGTAGCGTCCATGACTATGGGAGGTCTGAAGGAGGAGATGTGATCAGCAAGTCAGACAAAAACACTTCATCTGCAGGTCCAAAAGCCACTAACAAAGACTTGTAACCTGAACACTCTAATCCTCACTCCTCTTTACCTGCCTTCTACACCTCCTTGGATCTTGAGATGGGTAGGGCCACACTTGTATGTAAGGTCTTCAACACTGTAGTTTCAGCATCCTCATCCAAACACCAAAGTGCTTCTCTGTTTTGAATGCTCTTTGAGGATAATTGTGACCATGTACAAGACCCTAAAAGGATTTTTCTCTCACCTTTAATACCCAGTTTGGGGGGTTGGGTTGCTTTTCTCCAGCCTCTTCTGAAACATCCACAAGCAGATGGATGTACTGGGTAACTTATCACAAAGTCAGGGTTGGACTGATGACAGGCTTGAGGTCAAGAAGGAATTTATGCCATAAACCAGACAGACATGTGCCACTGGTTTAGGACTACAGTTTTTTGCTTTTACCCATAGAGTGGGGTAAAATCTTCTCCCCAGTGTCACCCAAGTTCTCACTGACATACAGTAAAGGTTTTAAACGCACTGAAAGTGTTAATTTAACACACTGGAGGTGTTAAAATCGCTATCAGTGTCAGAGAGGCACACAGGGACTGGCGTGTGTGCTGTGCTGTGAGTCTCTCTGAGACTAACACCTATTCCCAAACTGCTTGAGATGCCAGGGGTGGACTTTGAAGAAATGTGGGTCCCTTCCAAGCCTCTGTCCCTTATATCTGCATTCCACTATAAAACAAGAACGCAAATATTTGTGCCGGTGACTACTTTTGGCTCTTGTTTCTCCCTGCCATAGAGTCAAGCATTACTTTCTTTTCTACTCTATCTTAATTACCCATTTTGCACCCATTTGTCACATATTTCTAAGGCAATTATCTAGGTTTTCTTAAGTCAAACACCTGTATGTATTCTGGTTTCAGAGTAAATATGACTTTCATTATACTTTGATTATTGTTTAATAGCACTGGGGACATGATGTTTGGAGGCAGCCTGAATTTTGATTCTAAATGCCAGGTCCTTTTCTGAATAGCTCCATCAAATAGAGACCTTCCCCATCAGTTCTTTCATAAAGTGAAAGGAGACAAATGGGAGGATAAGCTAACTAGGAAAGAAAGAAATATTCCTTCCCTTGACCTAGAAGCCTGGCAGGACTCTTTTTCAATGCAGAGTATTATGTAGTGGTTTTCACTATTATGCATATATTTAACAATTGCCACTCATCAATCTGCAAAGGGAATAGGGTGGTGAAAGATGGAAGTCAAGGGAGGAAAGAAACAGGGATGTTTTGTCTCTGCTTTTATATTGCAAAGATTGGAACATACACAAGAATATATCTCTTTTGTAACAGTGGGACTCTAGCTTTTACTACCTTAGGCATCTCTCCATTAATATACCTCCTGGTGACATTTCTGAACAATAAAACGACTTCAAACTGCTGTCAAGACCAATCAAAAAGCAGCTCTAATTACAAGCGAAGGTAAAAAGATGTACCACAGCACAATGAGGAACACAGGGCCTACAGGAGAACATATACCAAAACAGTCCTCATCCTCCAGCTGGAGAATACATATTGGGAAAAACTGCCCAGAAGCTGGATTTTGAGCATTATATTATAATGCACATTATAACAAGTAACACTCAAGCTGGGATTCGCCCAATAGCAAAGAGGATCTGGCCGCTCACCCATTAGTTTTAAAACATTACAGACAGACCACAAAGACAGAACTCAGTCCTAATGGAGTAAACATCCTGCTTCAGTCATTGTGTCTCTAGGCCTCCATTAGGACAAAAGAAGATGAGGGATCTTTGATTTCAGAAGGTGAAATGAACCCCTGAATCTCAGCACCACAATCAGCAGTGGGAGGAAATGCACATCTGAAAGGCATGGTAAAGCCATATTAGATAGGAGAAAAAAAGGTAAAGGGTATGAAGGTACTTGGAAATCTTAAGCTTGTAACTCATGCAGGTTTATGAAACACATCAGTCCATCTGAATAAAGATACAAGCCCAGAGGAAATCAAGCCAAAGGAAGAGATAATTTTCAGTATACAGTGTATTTAATCAAGACACGGTAAGTGTGGCATCTCACAGCATGTCTTACTTCTTTTATGGGTACTTGATGTTACTTGCTTAAGTTTGTTGCAGTGTTTTTATTTTAACTACATCTGGTCAAAGGCAGCTCATTGTGAACACTGAGCATTTGGTATCAGAGAGTTATTCACTGGATCAAACTGAACACACAGTGACTGTTTAACCATCAATCAGCATCCTTCACCATCAGTCCTGACGTGCTGGAGTCCCTCTGCAATTGCAGCATGAATTCTTACGCAAGAGAATTTGAAGTACAGTTTCTGGACACAGAGGAGCTGGTGCAAAGGACGCATGTGCAGCCTGACACCAACCACAGGAGCCAACCCTCAACCAAACAAACGCAGAGAAGGGCTGAAGTAGAGCCATGTGAAGTGTCAGGACTTATGGTCTCTCTTCACTGTATTCAGAGTGCTTACCAAATGCCTACTAGGGACTCGCTCTCCTTTTTTATAATGCTCAACCACAGACTGGAGCATAAAAGCCTCCAAGTGAGCCACACACCTCCTGTATTCAGTACTGACTGAACTGGCTTGTACTGACATCACTTCTTCAGGGCAATGAAAGCCCAACTCATTTACAAGGCGTTTAGTCTCTCTTAAAGGCTTTTAGAAGCAAGATGTTTATGGCTCAAGTTAATTCTGTCCTTAGTTCTGCAGTAATCCCAGCAATGAGAACCATTTCTTTGGTTATCTACCAGCCATTACAAGCTCTATTCTTGAGTGGATGCTGAAGTGACTGAGAAGTCCATAAAACCTGGGTATCACTTGGTAGATGCAGCCTTCAGAGCCCAAATGACTGAAAACCAACCTATCGACACAAAAATCCAGATTTATTTTTCTTTGACAAAGTGATTATTGATTGGCTTAAGGCAAATCCGGTGACTAACCATATGGCGATGTCTGTTATACTATTGGATTTGTGTTTGCATCTAACTGCACTTCATCTCTATCTTTAGGATCAATAGATGATAAAGAATGATTAGCTTTGCAGCTTCATTGTATGCTATAATTCTTCAGCCACACAGAAAAAATCTGAGAAACTAATCAGGGGATTCAGAAAAATTACTATAATCCCTAAAAAATGCCCTTCCATTGTTTCCTAAACTGAGGGAATATGTAGCAGTTTATCAGCAACACAAAAATATCAAATGTCGATTCTTAATTCAACTTGTGTTCCAGGAGATACCTCTACTGCCTAGAAGATGTAAAATCTTACATGCTTTGGCTGTAACTTTGCCTGTAAAAATTGTCAGATAATTAATTTCTTTCTTAAAGGATGGAGATGCACAGATTTCACTCAAACCCACAAATTCATGAAGACATTATGAAGTTTTTTCTATATTCTTTAAAAAGTAAACTCCCTTCCCCTTATTCTGCTCTTAGAACATAGCACAGGGCTTTTCTGCTTTGAGATGAATGTGGAAAAATAGATTTTAGTACAAAAGAACCCCCTACCTTCTAATACTAGAGACGGCTTGGGTTACTAATCCCTCTTTCTAGGGGCAGATGCTGATTGTCCCATTAATCAAAGCAAATCATTAGGCATTAATTACACTTAGTAACAGAATAATTGCTTGGTTTACCTAAACTGTGGTAGGAATGTTGGTTTTTTTTCTTTCTGAGTAGGATAAGCTCATTTAAACTATGTCACGTGCACACTCACAAAACATACTGAAAGCAGATCAAAATCTGGTTTACTTTGCACATGTATGAGGTAAGCTGACCTTGGAAACAACATCACTGGATTGATGTACACAGTCTAAGAAAAGATCAGGCTCAGAGAGGTTCTGGCAGAAGGGGAGATTATTGTGATGGAGGAGGAAATAATCAATAAATCTTATATCTTAATTGGTGGAAATAATGGCAACTGGTTTTTTTCCTAATGTAACTGGGACCATGCCCTCGGTACCCACAGCAGCTCCAAATGCATGGGAGAGGTAACAGCTGTGCTCAGGAAGGTTAGGACTCAGCACAAATACACACCTTTGGTTAAACATCCAACTGAACGGCACTGGCTTTTTCTGCCAATAGTTTTAGAAAGACCATGTCTTTTCCTGAGAAAGAAAGACTGTCCCTAGTGATAAAAAAGTACCCAAATATTTTCTCAACCAAAGTCTAGAATTGCTTTCACTAGGTTTCCACCTAAAGTTCTTGGAGCTAAAAGCTCAGCACAGCTTTGCTGTATTTATTCTCAGTAAATGTCTTGTGAATGTTTGTGACATTTCAGGTATGGAAAAATGTATCTTTTCAGTGCTGTAACAAGACAGTTACATATCCATACATAGCAACCCAATATTGGCAATAAGTGTTTGTTGTCATAAATGAGTTAAAAGTGTCTCACACTGACAGGGATCCTCACTTCCCCAGCCAAGAATAGCTGTTCCTCTGAGACCTCTGCAGCAAATATTCGGCCATGGTCAGAAGACACCATTCGTCTCCTGGAGAGCAAATGGGAGCAGCACCCAGAGCAGACAGCTCAGAGCAAGCTCTATGCTGACCTAAGGGTGCATATACTGCCCACAAATCTCAAATTTCTGGTAAGGAATCTAAACATTTTTCAAATGCTTAGCAAGAAAAGCTGATCAGCAAGAAAAGAAGAGAGTCAACATCAGCTGGAATATTTTGTTTTCCATCAGCACTGAAAGGTTTACCAGATCTGGCCAGAGTCACAGAACTTAGTTTTCAGGTTGTCTTTTCAGCTTTTATATTTTGTACACTGTAAAGAAAACTAGGATTTAAGTATTTGAAATAAAAATGTTTCAACAGACCCCAAACATCCATAAACCATTTTCCTCAAGGAAAACTCCTCCTCTCCTGCAACACAGAAGGAAGGTAATATTTCACAATGCCAAAACCTGTCATAAAACCTCCCATCTCCCACACAGCTTTAATCCCAGGCTTTGGTGGCAGCAGCAGAGTCAGTGCCTTGGGTGCTCCCCTCCAGTGCTACAGCCCCAGATGTTCTCACCTCCAAGTCACTTCAAACAACCCTTGCAGACAGCACTGCTGCACGGCAGATATTAGTCAAGGGTAGAGATGACATTTTCAGATGAGAGCTTGAAAAGAAATATGCAGAGGCATTTACAAAATCTCTCCCTGATGCTAGACACAGAAATCAATGTCACAAATTACAGGTTTGGCCTTTATGAAGGAGTGGGGGAAGCTGTCAATGTATGGAAAGAGGGAACAGGAATGCAAAGAGTCAAGGTCAGTGAGACAGGTTGGACACATCACAAAGAAGCAGGGCAGTAAAATATGGGTCTGTCTTCACTAGGAAACCCTAGATGAGTTTTGCTTATCTTATCACTAAGATCACAATTCAGCTTCATCAGAGTCATGACTGCATGTCCAAAGACTAAAACCTTTATGTAAGAGGCACTCAGCTCACTCCCACAAAGAGATTAATCACACCCTGTTCAATTCGCAATCTAAACAACCAAAAGGTGCACCACCACACTGAAGGTAAGTCAAATTAAGTTAGCTTTTCCCCCACTTGTTCAGTCTAATAAATGACATTATTTCTTCTTACACACCTTGTAGCACATAAAAATAACAATGATGATGGTAAAGCCATTATTAACATGTCATTTTTATCTACTGAAAGCAGAGATACAGTAAGACTATAAACTCTCTCAGCAACAGACCTAGCTTTTCAGAGGCTGACTAAAACAAAAAAATTTGGAACTTGGCCATTCACCTTAATAAAAGAAGACTGACTCCAGAAATATCGTCATGGCACTTATAGTTTTCCAATTAGCAATTTAATAGCACTAATACACAAGGATATTAGTGGCTTTACATTCATTCAGCAATTTATGTAGACTTCATACTAGTACCACACCTTTCTATATGCATATGTGCTTCACAAAGTAAGAGGCTGATAATGGAAGTGTGTGTGCAACAGGCACGGTGCTGCTGTTTGTCTGTGTGCATGCACCTCTGCTTGCACATATTCAGTTTATGGAGATAATGTTCTTGCTGGTCACAAACACGTGAACAGCCACATCTGCCAGCCAAAGAAGTATGTGAGTGGTACTTAAACTGTGCTATAAGCATTGGCAAGAAGAATAAAGCTGCAAAGCAGCACACACTTTGTCCTCACTCTACTTTCCATGAGAAAATATCAGATGTAACTATATTCAGTTAATACTCAGCTTCTCAGTAAAAAAACCTATCATATGAAACAAATTTATCATTTGATAAATATTGCCACTTTTGGATAACTCTGTCAACAAACTCATTTGTCGAAATGAGCTGGTATCTCTAGCTGTCAGAAGGCAATGGAGAAGGAAATAAGCTCTGAGCTCAGGGGACTGGCTCCATCCATCAGAAAAATCCTACCCCAGTGATGCAGGCATCTTCCATCTGTGATGCTTTAAGTGTCCTTGCATTACTGACAGCATATCCAACAAGCTGGCCAGACATGAGTCCCGTTCTAGCAGCGCACAAGCAGCTCAGACGCAGAAATCAGTTTTAGTAGAGACTATCGGGCTGGAGCAGTGCCTAGATTAAGCACAGCAAAATGAATGCTTTGATATGTTCAGGTCAACACTGCAGACCAAGGAGGCATGTTGTAAGCAAACATCAATTGCAGAGATACTTTATGCCATGGTCAAACCAGGCCAGTGTGACAGCACCGACTGTCAGGACTGGCACTTTTACAACAGGGAAGTTATGTGAGTGGAAGCACAGAGAGGCTTAGGCATTTCTGCACTGGGATTTCCAAATTTCCTTGTAACTGTCCATCTCAGCAATGGTTTTACTGGCTATGTCTTTACTTTAGCATCTTCTCAGATCGCTGCTCATCTAAGTTGATGTAATCAGCCATTTAGGTCCTAACAATAATCTATTAAATTGGTAACAAAGAAGAGGTCCCTGCCTAGCAGCAGTTGGCCACATTCTCAGAGTAGGGCCCAGCACTTGCTGGAGCCAATGCACAGCATGGAGGAGACACTGATGAGATAAACCATTTGGGTCAAAGAAAAGTGACTCGACTGGAATTAACAGGGCCCATTTTGGTGTGTGGGATCTGTTTTCCCATTCAGTGTTTCTTCTTCACATTTCATGATCCTATTCTTTTTCTGATATCTTGCTTCTTGCCTCTTTTCTGTTTTCCTGTTTGTCCTCCCTTGCTTCAGTCTCTGAATGCCTTCTCTTTTACTTTGCTTGTTAGTATCCCTCATTCTGCTCCAGATCCCATGACACATGCAGTAACTAACATTGCATCTGGCCAAGTGCTACTCTCAGCATCTTGGGAGTTCACCAGCAGTGAGACTAGAGGCAGCACAAGTAAGGTTAGTGAATCACATCTATGTCCCCAACATTTATCTTCTTTTATAGGGGATGGAAAAAAAAGAACTTGGTGTCCTGAAACATGCCCATGCCTGCCTGTCTGCAGGTACACCCCAGCTTCAGGTGACAACAGCACACAACAGTGTGTTTTTCACAACACACTGTGCACATCTGTGACACTCTGTGTCTAACATAATACAAGTAGAATTGCCAGGGATTACAGCTTTGTTTCTGCTCCTACTAATAAATGCCAAAAATCCCCATTGATTTCACTGAAATAAAATCAGGCCTTAAATGACCTACCACTGACATTTGTGAGAATCTTCCCAAATACAAGACACCTTTGATATGATACACAGCACCATACAGATGGCCTTCTTTCTGCTTCTCACACCAGCTGTCAGAAACTGTAATGTTGACTGTAGTAATGACAATAAAAATAACCCCAACAGAAACGGCATTATAGGAAAAATAAGGCCAGCCTCCCAGGCCACTTACCCGGCATATTGCTGTCAGTCGCTATGACTGACTGACACCAGCCTGTGCCTGGACAACTGCTGCACTGTTGTGATATAATGAAACATGCTAAATGCCGGGGTACGTACACCTATGCCGCAGATCTACCTTACTCTGCTTGAATCCAGCCCTGAAAGCATTGGAGCACACAGATATTGATTAATCATACCTATAGTCTTATTACAATCTGGGGTTAAAAAGGAATAAATGTATTCTATCTCTGGCACTAATTGTCAGTTTCTTGGTCTCTTTTTTTCCATTACTTTTTGCATCTTGCTTCCCTTTCCTTCATCAGATTTGCTCTTTCATCATCTTTTTAGAATGACATGCACTGAAAAGGACGTTCAGTACTTTGAAAGCCGCTTTTTTTCAGATTTTATAAATTTCTCCCAGCTTAAGTTCTTGATGACAACTCTGCTCAGGGCATGCCTTGTCAGTAACATTGACCTAGTGGAAATGGCCCAGTTTGAATTTGGTGCATGATGACTTACCGAAACATCTTGAAAAAATCTGGCCAGCAAGAGGAATTCTATTTTATTTCCAACTATCACATTTTCCAAATGCTTAATGTTTATTTTAAGGCTTTTCCTCTCTGCAGATGCTATGAAATTAGTGGGAATTGTTTATTCTTTATCATTTTAGTTGATATTTTCTTTTTAATAAGTCTTACAGGCTTGATGTAGCAGACTGACTGGCCCTGAGAGGTACTAAGCAACCTTAACTCACTTGGAAGCCAAATATGCTCAGCACCTGTGGGAAGTGCATGGCATTTTACGATCCAGTCCATCATTGTCTGCCCAGTCTTTTTAAATTGTAAAATGTTTAAGGCTTGGACTCTCTCTTTGTGCATAACACAATGCAGCCTTAAGTGAAGCTGTCTGCTGTGTGCGCTCCTGTAATATAAATGATAATTACTACCTAGGTCTCCCAGCTCTAACTACAAAGTAATTCAAACACGTTTGCCTTCACTGATGAAGGGAGTATAGGCAGGATTGCTCCCAAATCAATCTTAGAATCTTTACAGCAGCAATGTTTCCCCAACTAGGATAATATTTACATAAATTTTATCCAGCTCTCACATATGGTGAATAAATTCATGAAATCTCAGCTGTATTTATCAAAATGATTTAGCAGTGACTACTGTTTTCTTTTGCCAGTACCATGGTCACACCAGTTATACTTTATAACTCCGCATAACTACATTACAATTACAGCACAATGCAGTTACATGTCTTGATATTTAATTATCATTTAGTCACACGAGTGAAGAGTTAGTTTTGACTTCAATATTTAAATTCTGCTGATCCTTACTTTGATTTTTTTTTTAATATCCTGGTCCATTAATTAGTTAATATTACAATCCTCAGTGACAGAGGTTTCTAATCATAGGGACTAATGCTTCTTCTAGGAAAATTTAACATATAGTCAAACATTACCTGTGACAATGATTATGTTATAAAACTATAATAGCATTTCAGTTACTGTACTGTACATGACTAAAATAGAAGCACACATTTGTCCTAATAACTTCCACTCAGGAACTTGCAGAGACCTAAATATTTCCAAAGCACTACAAGTTTTCAAGCAACATACTCAGAATAGCATTTTTATCTTCCCCACTTTATTATAGAAAAAGAAACCCAAACAACTAGTTTCTGAAGTTGTTTCGCACAACTTAACAAGTACCAAGAATTTTACCATGACTGAATATAAGTACACGACAAATAATACCATGGAATTAACCTTATAAAAGCAGAGAGATGCATTTGCTGCTCCTAACTTCATTTTGTAATCTACAAAGACAATATATAAGCATTGACCATCAACTGTCAGTCTTGATATGATGATAATAACAGATAACTTAACTATTTCTGAAGCTCTGGAGGAAATCCCTAAGCCAGCAGCACTCCCTTGTCAAAAGCTTCACCATAACTGCCAGTGTAAGCCACAAAAGACAGAAAACAGAAATTCAAATCATTATTTTACTTTATGCCAATACTTGCAAATGATAAAAGTACTCTGCCCAGCCTTTGACAACCTACTTCATTCCAGTAGTGTCAGCTCAGATAAAACTCAACACAGGGAACTGAAATACATACAGTATCCACTGAAGGATCTTTTCGTGATGTAAAATGTTCTCTGTTAAAATATTGACACTGCAATATGTGAGCTAGCTGCAATAAAGATGCAAAGTGGCTCTTGTTGCTGCCAGCCGTATGCTGCTGTGAACCTCTAATTTACATACCGAAAAAGGCTTATGCCTCAACCCTTTGCTTTTGCTGCGTATCACAGAGGTGCCCAAGGTAACGCTAAAGCAATTTTGGCAACACTGGAATTCTCTTTCAGGTCACCCCTGCCTTCCTCCTTCTCCAAAATTAGCACAGGGACATGAGCAGATGATATGTGTGGCTCTTCCATACATATTCTGGTTGTCGTAGTGACACAGGCAGTGGACACACTTCAGGACGAACCCACTGATGATTTACATACTAGGGGTGTTGATCAGTATCTCACCACTCTGACACAATATTTCTGATTCTTCAGAAAATAAACTCTTGCCAGGCCGTACCGGGAGCAGGGTTCAGTTTTGGTCCCCCCTATACGAAAAAGATGTGGACAGGCTGGAGAGGGTCCAAAGAAGATTCATGAGGATGATCAGAGAACTGCGAAGCTGTGTGAGGAAAGGCTAAGAGAACTGGGTTTGTTCAGCTTAGATAAAAGGCGGCTCAGGGGAGACCTGTTCACCATGTTTCAGTATTTCAAGAGTGGCTACAAAGAAGATGCAGACTCTCTTTTTACAAAGAGTCCCATGGAAAAGATAAGGGGTGATGGACACAAGCTACTCCCTGGGAGATTCTGGTTGGACACAAGAGGAGTATTTTTCACAATGAGAACAATCAGCCATTGGAATCATCTCCCGAGGGAAGTAGTGGATTCTTCAACACTGTACATTTTAATATTCAGCTGGACAGAGTGCTGGGACATCTAGTCTAGGCCATGCTTTGCCCAGAAAGGTTGGACCAGATGATTCTTGAGGTCCCCTCCAACCTGGAATACTATGATTTTATGATTCTTACAGTCCCTTGATGCTAGCATAAAAATTTCTTGCCTACCATTAATATTTTTAATTCGTTTATGTGAATGTGTAGCCATTGGAAATATTACTATTGACAGCCTCTGAGAGATACATCCTTATAGATAGCCATAGATGGTCCAGCAGCTCAGGCAGCAGCATCAGTTTCAGAAGAGAAAATATTCTTGCTTGTGATCCTGCTTGTAGACCTGTGGGAAGCCTACAATAATCTAATGCCTGTCAACAATCTGACCCCAGTTCCTCATTACCTTACCAGGAATTGTGAGATGCTGACTGTGACAGTGTGGCAATGTAATCATCTAAGGCTGATATATAGTTTCAACACAACATAAATAATCCAAGTGTCCTATTGATAAGTGCCAAGAATATCTCAAACTATTTAAAAGAGCAATCTGGACAATTAATCTCTTCTATCCATCAAATTACTGACTTTTTTTAACAATTCTTCGAAGAATTGTCACTACAATTGATGATGTCAATACAATTCTGTCTACAAGTGATAATAACACTACCTTCTTACTATATGTGGCACCACACACTCAGGAGGTTATAATTTTAGTCACTACAATATTGTATTAATTTGTAATTAGCCAACACGGACTACAAGCTTAAGCAGCAACATCAACCTGTTCAAACCCCACAGTGTAGAGCCACTCTCATAGCCCTCAGGTCTGTGAACCTTGCCTAAAGCAGAAAAATCTATTCAACAGTTATTGAACTTGTTTTGTGATCAGAATGCTTCTCCTGTGTTAGCAAAAAACCTGTCAATTTTCTTGAAACCTGGTAAGAGCACAATCCAAGGTAAAGTGGAAGTTTACATGAAGTCATGACCTACTTGAAAGAACTGGCTTCTTTTAAGAGCTCTGGATGGATGGCCAGCATGGGTTTAAAAGCACCTCTGAAGTTCAGTGTTGGTTTCCACATAATCTGTGATTTACATCTCTTTTATCAGAACTCTGCTGCTCTTTGGCCTCTGATGAGGAAACAGTCACAAGTATTAGTTCAAGATGGGGAAAAAAAAGTCTAAGCAGCCATGTCCTGCATCAATCTTCTACAACCAAACAACAGCAGTAGAAGCAATGGGTCTCAATGAGCACAGGTGGTGAGGGCTTTAGTTTAACACCTCACGCCTAAGATTGCGTTGGTAATAACTGGAATACTTCTGAGAGCCTCCTCCAACTATGAGGGAGAAAAGAAATAGGTAGCTACATATAATAACTCCTTCAATATATGTAGCAGTGAGAAACATGACTGGTCAAGTGTTGGGGCAAGATTCCCAAGGCAAAAAATCACCTTGAAGTATGTATTGTATCTGGTGAAATTTGTCAACCCAGGTATGAATTGAAACTGTGTTGCATACCAGCCCTGCCTGGGTAACAGCTAGAGTGCTTAGAAGGCTTGTTAACTCCCTGAAAAGCAAAGGAAACATTGCCTACAAAGGATTTTGTGGATAATTGCTAAGAAACATATTTAACCACTTGTGATACCCATAGCTTGTGGACACGAACCCTTTGCAGCTGTGGCAGTGAGCAACATCACTGATCACAGCATCATGCATTTTGTGGAAATAGTAAAACCAGCCGAACACGTGCCTCAAGAAAACAAAAAAAGCAGCAAGAGACCACGCTTAGCTCAAGGCAGTCCTGCTCCAGCAGAAGGGAGCAGATAAGAGCTGCAAGCTCCAAACTGAGTTTCAGTATGGACTGTCAACTACCAAGCTTCATGGACTGTCAGCTACCAAGCTTCCCACCAGCCATAACAAGTGGTTCCCCACTAGCAAGAATGTGGTCAGTTGTTTTTTTTTTATTTAGCCCTGTACTTCTTTCCCTGATTTACCCAACCCAAATCCCAAAGTATTATGAAGTAAGTCCTGTGGTGTGGGAAATAATTTTGTGGTCGCTTTCTGGATTGGGGTACAATAAAGAAAATTAAGTTCATATTAACATTTGACATTTTTCCCCTGGGGAATCATAACAATCATTGTATTTGTTTTTTGTATATGTTTAAACATCCTATTAACATGGAAATGTCCATTTTTTGATATTTTCTTTTATACACTTTTGGCAGCATCTTTTGATTTGAATGAAACCCAACACAAATTACCCATTACTGCTGAGTTCAAGGGATTACTAAAAAGAAGAAAACCTGGGATGTAGCAAGTGAGGGCAGATTTTTACCTTTCCAAAGGTAATGTGTTGCAAGTGCTAAAAAGAGCATCATCTTCACATCAAATCAAGCAAGGTACAAGATTCAAGAAACAACGTGCCAAGAGGCAATTTCTCAGCAAGATGTTAGCATCAGAACACAAAGTGATGTGTCTGGAAGCAGAACTGCTGAGCTGCAAACAACCTGGGTGTGAGTCAGAGAATATTAGGACAGCGCCTGTCCACCAGGAACATAGACTTGATTGCATGTGACTTGTGTCAACTCTGGAGACATCAAGAGCAGAACATAAAAGCAAGGCAACAGAGAGATTTCTAAATGAGCCATTCAGCCTCTAAGGCAACAAATCTGGCAACAACTCAAGTTCCAAGGGAAAAAGTCAACATTCCAGGTTTGTGTTCCATGGTTATACCCTTCTTTTTTTTTTTTTCTTTCTTTTTTTTTTTTTCAGGAGAAAGGTCATGTTTTACATCATTAAAAACACCATCATCTCCTTTCAAACTAGCCTGTAACTTTGAAACCAGAATCCAATTGCCTGTTCAGGCTCATTAGTGTCTTTGGATCCTAATGACCCACTCAGTTGCAGTAAATGAAAAACTAATCCTTGTTTTATGCCATTGGCTAAAAAGGATTAGCCAACTCTTGCTACCCATGCAATCAGTCTTGCACTACAGAGATTACTACCATCTAATACTGTAAGTCTACACATTCCAATCTGTTACAATATGTAGCACTTAAAGCTTATTTCCTTGAAATGCTTAAGCATATTAATGCTATAGTGTAAGACCGTTTTCTTACGATGCAATGATTCTTCTACCCCTGCTCCCAAAGCTTGCATTTAGCTGCATACATGCAGTGACGCTCCTTACTTTCCAACATTTTGTTTAATTATGTTCACAGGCTTGAAATTAAAAATTAAGTAATTGTTTGTTACGTTTTGTTGGTTTGTTGTGGTTTTTTTAATAGGGCCCAGACTGGGCAGGGGTATTAGGTTTGCGTGGCAAGGTTTGGAGGGAAGAAAAAGAAGGCTTATAGGGGTGGCTTCTGTGCAAAGCTGCCAGAAGCTTCCACTTCATCTGATGGAGTCAATGTTAACCAGCTCCAAGACACACCCACTGCTGGCCAAGACTGAGCCCATCAGTGATGGTGGTAGTGCCTCTGGCACAATTTAAGAATGGGGAAATGTTACTGCACAGGAGCAACAACAGCCTGGAGAGCAAAGAATATGTGAGAGAAAGAGCCCTGCAGACACCCAGGTCAGTGCAGAAGGAGGGGTAAGAGGTGCTCCAGGCCCCAGAGCAGAGATTCTCCTGCAGCCCATGTAGATCATGGTGAGGTAGGACATCTCCCTGCAGCAGATGGAGGACCACAGATACCCACCTGCAGCCTGGGGAGGACCCCACACAGGATGTGTGGGGAGGAGAATGCCCAAAGGAGGCTGTGACCCCATGTGAAGCCCATGGGGCTCCTGATCCAAGCTGGAGCAGGCTCCCAGAAGGACTTGTAGTCCTGTAGAGAGAGGACCCCATGCTGAGGCACTGGCACAGGTTGCCCAGAGAAGCTGTGGATGCCCCATCCCTGAAAGGGTTCAAGGCCAAGTCGGACAGGCCCCCACGGCAGAGGGTTGGAACTAGAGGATCTTTAAGGTCCCTTCCAAACAAGCCAGTCTGTGATTCTATGGTTTCTCCCACTTCAGTCAGAAGCCTTGACTATTGGACTGTAATGTCAGAGACATGGATGACGGAATTCATCAGGAGACAGGAAAGGAAGCTTCAGTTATGGAGCAACTGAGCAAACAAAGTTATCCTTTTCAGCTTTCTAAATGCTGCCAGAGTATTTGCCAGTGGTGTACCACAAATAACGCAGACAGGCTCTCAAACTTGCCTCTAGCTAATGTTTTTCAGATTGTGAGGTGTGCAGATTAGAAAAGCTGTTTAAAATAGATTAACATGGAAACCTACATTTGGAGAGCATGAAGTCCACCAAATCTATGCATTCCACTTATTATTAGCTGGATCTCAGCAGCACTTCACAGAAACTCACAGAATCCCTTTCCAGTAAAAAAAAATAAAATCCAACTTTCACATGTCTCAGCAGATAGTTGGGCTGCACAAAAATAGTCCTATGGCATCTAGAAGTTTGGTAAAAACTACCTTTTGTTTTGTTTTGAAAGATACTAGGTAGAGGGAAAGGAACTTGTTTTCAGCGTTCCAAGTTAGAAGGAGTTGAAATGGTAAGTGTTATAACTGCAACATTATTTCAGTTCAGATAACACGAAATACCAACAACACTTTCACAAAATTAACAGAAATGTTTATTTCAAAAAATTTAGAAATATTCTGTGTGTAACGGCTAATTTGAGAACATTGTCTTTAACTTAAATTCAGATTTTACTACAATACAGATTTTGCCACAATAAACAGTTACTCTAACACAAGTTGCTTAGTTTATATCAGAGGCTGAAAGTACTCATCTGGAAGTCTAGATGCTCTCTCCGATATTGAATTAACACACCACTGTAAAATGGTATTTCTGCTACCTGTAAGTGCCAATTTAACAGAAGTGTATCATAACATTTTATGAAAACAACATATTTAGGAAATAAGAAAACTAAAAGCTGCACCTCAAAGCATGTGTGCTTAATGAATATACACGTTTTTGTAGCAATTGGAATAATGTAGTCTTTCATGAAATGAAAGGCAAAGATTAAATGCTTTGTACTTTAACTTAAGAAGCTGAAAACATTTGTCAAGGCTAAGTAGGAAAAGAATTTAAAAGGAAGTCAAAGGTATTCAGAAGAATGTAAATGGCTTTGTGTTTTGTAAGGAAGAATGAAAACCTTTCACAGGAGGAGACTGTGATGATCTCTGATCCTGTCCAAATGCAAATGGAAAACTGAAGTCATCTTTTCCATCTCCAAATGCATGAGAAGTTGATTCTGAGGGGAAGGGGAAGGCAAATGCCTCCTCACTTTCTGATTTCCCAAACAAGCTTCCTATAGGAATACATGTTATATTTGTTAGTACATTAAATCTTACTGAAAGAATACTGCATTCAGCATAGTATGTTCCTTTAACAATACTGTACTCTGAGCATCTCACTGAGTATCAGCCTGCAGTTGTGTGTTTATTTCTGCACTAGAAATGATACTTCCTCGAGAGCATTATTAGAATCCACATAGAATTAACTGTGAAGTACTTGAATGATTTAGAACAACAAAACACTCCTAGATGATAAACTGGGTGAAATATTTTGAATACTAAACAAGAAAGGTCTTTGTAAACAAATACACTTTTGCAGATTCTTTCTTCTCTAGAGAACAATGCAATCAACCTCTGAAATACTTGGAGAAACAAAGCAATTGACTGAAAACCACCTAACTTCTATATTTAGCAACATAAGATACCCTTTTCTCTACAAGAGTTATATATGCATAAAACCTTATATTCACCCACTTCCAAAAAAAAGTAGCTTTGAACTTGCAGCACCTCAAAAAAGACAGCAGATTACAGTTCCCTTCAGAAAAGAAGTTTTATCAAGAGTAAGGTTTGATCCTACTGATAACACAAAAAAAATTGGCTTTTAATTTCAGTAAAGCCAGGATTTCACCCAGAATGTGTAAATGTGTAAAAGTGTAGGGCTCCTTTAGTATGAGTGGAAGGTACTGTTCATTAAGTCTGATTCTCCTCTCTCTTAACTTCTGCTATTTTTACACTGTGTACCTCCAACAGTTGAAACTGATGCAAGTCAGTTTATTACCAAAATTTCTTTAATTCAGTGGAAATTATTATATTTGATGGAAGAAAAAAAACAACATACAAACTCCTTCCAACACTAAGCTGTTAGTCTTAAGTTAAAAAATTGTATTTATCAAGTACAGTAGCTTTTTACATTAAAAGAAGAGTTCTTTAATCAGTGAAAAAGCTTTGACATGTAAATATATCTTCTCCATTGCAGGTCTTCTCAGTTTGCTTCAAACACAGCTAACACTATCCCTATTTCTTTCTTTCTCATACCTCTTCTGTTCATGACATCTCATACATTTGAAGCCAAACAGGCAGGGAAACATTTAAGCTAGTCAAAACACAAACCCAGTAAACCACTGAACTATAGTATCACAATTGAACAGCCTTTTAGACAACCAAAGGTGCCCTATTAAGCAGGATCACAAGCTTGTCAGTCACATAAGCAGAAGACAGCTTCACATCTGAGTTTCAGACTTACCAATATCTTTTTGTGGGGACAGAGGGTTCAAGTTTCCCACAGAATAACCTTCTTCTGTCTGAAATATAAACAGCCATTGTATTTAACAAATAAGAAAGAAAAAAGATAAGCTCTAATACATATATAGCAAGTTCATTTGACTTCCATGAGAAAGACACTGTCCCAGTGAATGTTAGCAGCCTTCACAAAATCTGCATTTAAAGGTATATATCCAACCCTAAAGTTTGAAGAGATAGTTTTCATGATGTTTGCGTACATCTGCAAACACACTCCCTCCATTCTTCTGGAAGTCATCAGATTGAGAACAGATCAGTATCTGATCTGGCTTATTGCTGTTTTTTAAACCAAAAAGATTCAAAATTATTTCATTCTGTAACATTTTAGAAACCTTCTAAGCAACAACCTAATTAATGCCTAGTGAGTAGAACCTGATATTGCCAGAAAGAGTAGCAAAATAACCACTCATCCCTCTTGAGAAGAGTTCTTAAACTAGATTTATAATAGATACTTAATTTCTTCAAAACTCCCACCTAACTTCAAAGAATCCCACATAACTGCTACAGGCTGGTAAATTCTTGGTTTCTGCCACTGAGCAGAAACATGGGTTCTTACAGTACGAGGTGACTTAATACCTAACTTCATTCCTAAACAATTCACAAGCTGCTAACCAGTGTTTTTTCTCCTACATAGAGCTGATGCTAGAAGACATCAACAATACGTATCTTGCTAAACACAAAATAAAATAGTACTTTCATTCTTCCTTGCTCCAGCTTTTATCTAGTAACCTCAAGACTGAGCACACCCACTGAAACAGGAGATACTTGGGTTCAAATGCCTTATTTGCATAATGAGGTTTGAATCTACATTGCCAGCAGCGCTACTTAACACCCACACTATGCACTGACACATATTTATCCTGAACACCCAATAACCTATTAGCCCAGGATGGTAAAAATTACTCTAGAGCACTGTAGTTAGGGAACCTGTAAAGAAAAAGAACTGGATTCCACTGCCTGTTCCAATTCACTGTCTCCTTATCTCCTCCATTTAAGTATAGCTAATCCATATTTGCTCTTCAGTACCCCTAATAGATTGTGCTTTCTTCTTTTTCTCAGTATCCTACATTTTGTGAAAAATAGGGGGAGAGGAGGGAATAAAATTGTAAATGCCTGATTCCGCATTTCAGCAAGACAAAACCACACAGGATAGACATGTGGGTTGTGATTTCTGCTAGGGTACCTAAAGTTTTGCATTGCAACACTGAACCAGAAGCATTTTGTGAATCCAGTCACAAGTATATTTGCATAAGATCCAATCTTGCCCATACGGGAAAGACTTACATTTGATCAGAAGTCATCATAGGGGGATCCCCAGGAAAGTAGATAAGCATTTTCAAAGGATATCAAATGTAAAAATTAAGCAAGCTAGCAAAAAAAATATTTGCTATAAAGATTACCAGTATGAAAAACCTCATTCACTGTCAATGTTGCTTACTTAGCAGATTTTGCTTTGTGAAAATTTAATATTCTCAAGTACTCATTTTTACCTCATCAGATGAATTTTCTGCCCCAAACACAGAAGAATCAAATAAGTTAAAGCCAGGTGACTTCTGAGTAAAGTTCATGAGAGAAAAGAAGGCAGGAGATTTAGATGTTCCTTCTTCAGAACCTAAATTGTGAATGCTGTGAAGAAAGAAAGGAAGAAACTATACTAATAGTGTTTAAAAGTAGCATAGATGGCTTTTTTAGTTTTTCTTTTTCTGTTTTGTCACTTTTTTAGATTCCTATAGCTTCCATTGATAATTGCTTCTTGCAACACAGAATTGTTAATAAAACTCTTTAAAGCAAAGTGAGGCAGTGTTCTTACCAATTCCCTACCCTTTTATCAAAAAACCCTGTTTAAAGATAGAAGTTGGTGTAACAAATACTACTGCAGGAAAAGACAACAATTTTAACAAATGAGCTACAAAAATCCTGTGTCTCTGTATTTCTAAGCAGAGTCTCACTCTTTCAAAACAGCTTCAAGTGGAAATGGTACTGTCAGAAGAAAAAGTAATAAATTACCTAGCATAACTCAGGGGGGGGGGGGAAAAGAGAGTATTTTCAGAAGAGCTTCTAGAAAAGTCTTTTTATAGAATCTTTCAAAAGCAGAAATGCTTATACAATAAATGTCACTTTGCTCAAAATCAAAATAAAAGCTGAACTCATACAAGTCAAATGAAGGTAGCTTAGACAACTGGGTTTTCTTCCCCTTTGAGTCAGGTGTTCCAACAAACTCAGGTGTTTCAGGGGCTCTTAAAAAATGGTGTGAACTTTCTTCTGCTGTGTCAGGATTATCTTCATTTGACTTCAAATTTGTGTTTATGTCCTATCAAAAAGAAATACACAATAATGTTTATGGCATACGAAATTTCCCAAAATATCATTAGTTCATTTTCCTATAAATATATCCATTATGTATTTTAGGGTTAGTTATTTTTATTCTCAGGAAAAATAAAAGGATGTTAATAAAATACTCACAATTATATATTCATCATACTTAAAACTGTAACCTGAATTTATCTAATTTAAAATTGACTTCTTGTGAATGAAACTATATATGAAAATTTCATCCAAAAAAATAAACTTGTGAACTGACTAAAACCACTGATTTTGAATAAAAGAACTATTTAACTCTAAACTATGTCTTAGCATATTGTTTAAAAGTCATACTGGAACCTTCTTAAGACTCCCTAGTGAAACAAAGGATTATCACCATTGAAATATATTTTAGTTGACTGAGATATTTCCTCTTCCTCAGAAAACTTTAAATGAAAATATGCACTTGGATTCTGTGGAGCAATTTCCACCAGACTCAATATTGTTTTAATGACACTCTTCTCCATCAGCTGCCTGCAAGCATCAGCCCTCAGTGAGTCAACCAGAAGATGAGAGGTATATCAAACTTGATCTTGTGTACAGGTTTTGGCAGAGAGATCATAAGTTTGTATGATGCTATATTGGATTTGTGGTGAAACCAGCATGGATAATACAGGGATGTTTTAGTTATTGCTGAACAGTGCTCACACAATGTCAAGGCCTTTTCTGCTTCTCATGCTGCCCCACCAGTGATTAGGCTGAGGATGCTAAGGAAATTGGGAGGGGACACAACTGGGACAGCTGACCTCAACTGACCAATGAGGTGTTGCACACCATATGATGTTGTGTTCGGCAGTAAAAGCTGCTTGGAAGAAGGAGGAAATGGGGAATGCTTGGAGTTACAGCATCTCTTTTCCCATGCACCCATTACATCTGGTGAAGCCCTACGTTCCTGAAAACGGCTAAATAACCTCCTGTAGATGGGAGGTAGAGAATGAAGTCCTTATTTTGTTTTGCTGGCAAGCACAGCTTTTGCTGTATCTATTAGAGTCTATTTACCTCAACAGACAACATTTTGCACTTTTACACTTCTGATTCTCTTCCCCGTCTCACTGTGGGGGGAGAGAGCAAATGGCTGTGTGGTGCTTAGCTGCTGGCACGTGTTAAGCCACATCTTGGTATCACCTACATGTGCAAGCTGTACAGACAACTGGCTTGAATAGTATGGTATGGTGAGCTTGATCTCACATTCAGGCACAGCTTGTAAAAGCAGTGCCAATGGAGCCATACACGTTCTGTAGCCAGCACAGAGCCTTTTTACTATAGTTTCATGGGAGAAATGAGTTTCAAATGCAAACATTTTTTTTTAATCTTTCACCAGCTCACACTGAGAAAAAAGTATGTACACCAATTTATACAAAAATTACAATGTGCATAGGATAGTCATCCTAAATAGTCTGTTGTTAAGGTAGCATGAAATTCCACAGAACACCGACATGATCAAGAGCAATGATTACTATATTAGTAATCAGAAGGCACTAATTGGCTTCTCACCTGCTGGGTGCTTTATAATGAGTCACCTTGCCGATTTCTGAGACATACCTCTTGCCAATAGATTCAAATATGTCAAGATACTTTGTTCTACATAAAACAACTACTTATGACATAAGAAATGCTTTGCTTACTTGAGGTCTATAAGAATAATCCTTTGGTTCATCTTCTGCTTCTTCATTACGTTTGGCCTCTTGGCTTGCTACACAAAAATCAGCACTGCTTGTAATAACAGCATTTTAAATGGATAAATAAAAATTATGTTCTGGGAAATAATCCTTGAGAAAGGTTCTCTAACTTGGCATTGCTAATGGTAAGGAAGTGTTATGACTGTAGTTTTCATAATAACCCACCTAACGGCTATGTCTTTAACAGTTATCTCTTGTTCTGCCACTAACTCGCTACCATTAAAGCATGCTTAGGTGCTTCATATGGTTTGGTATGTTCTTCAAACCTAGCTATTGTTCCCTCAGAGTACTATGTTTGTCTAATCCATCTACTGCCCTTTGTGAGTGTTAAAATCAGAAAATGGAAACCAGGTTGAAACAATATAAAAAGCACATCCACATGACACTGATGAAGTGTATCTTAAAGAACTGGGCAAAATCAGGATAAGAAAAGAATGTTATCAGACTTTCTGCTCTAAGATTCAGACTGTGCAACATTTCAGGCATTGTGGGTTAAGATCCTGTGTTTCAGGACATACAATTAGGACCCTATTACTAAAATAAAAAAAAAATAGTAATTTTTGACATGCATCTAAATTGGCATTATAATCAGAACAAAAATAGGTATTTAAAATGAAGCTCAGTGCCTTGTGATTTCAGAAACTATAGGTGTATTTGTAACTACCCTGGTTCCCTGCTTTGTTCCTGTAAGCATTCTGTATGTATTTCTCAAGTTAATTTTAATCTTTAATAATCTTAATCTAATGCTTTAAGATTCCTACATTACTGAGTTTATTATATCCCTTTTCTTTGCATTTTCTCATGCCTTATAGGCAGATTTCCGGACTAGATTTCATTTTACACAAGTAATTTGAGACTAGAGCATGGATTTACAAGAGATGCTGGAAAGTTCCTTTCATTAGGAATAGTCAATGAAGAATGAATCCCACATTACTGAGCAGTTAGGTCTCTATTTTTAGGACACTGCCTATCTGCTATACTCCAAGTTTGAACTAAATAAGCAAGGTGGAAGAGGAATAGAAATGGTGGCCCACTTAATACCAGAATGAAAATTTGGCCCCTAGATTTTTCTCTTATAATTATGTGATCCAGCATACAGTAACAGCACAACCTACCAAAAAAATGATACTTTACCTATTACTGCATTTTCCCTCTCAAACTGTTGATTGGAAGTCATCTGCTTTGGGGGAATTCCCAGTCTAAAACACGAAAATTAATGTTTGAATAAATATGGATGATTTCCATAAACTCAAGAATGAAAACTACTTTATTAAAGAAAAGTTACCTGAACTGTATTTGGTTTTGTGAGCTTGCTATTGCTGGAACTTGGGCAATTTGTGGGTTACTAGTGCCTGCAGTGTCAGTAACCATCTAAAACATAGTAAAAAATTCAAATGAGGCAGCACATGAAATTGTCGCTTCAACAACATCACTCTGATTTCTCTTTAAACTATGGAAACCCCTTCTTTTAACCACAGTTTAGGGGTCAGTCAATATAAAAACTTTTTGCCTATCTTTGCTTTAACTTCATTTTAACAGCATGATACCCAAACCCACTTCTCTGATTTTTATAAAGTCTCATTCACAGCACTGATAACTAGATGTGAATAATTAACTGTTCTGTCACACAAATAACATTACATAATTTACACACTTTATCCAGGTTTTGTACTACTGCAGCTAGTTTGCTCCTGCTTGACAACACAGAAAGGGCTGAAGCAAGGCCTGTCTCCACCTCTGAAGGCCAAAGTGAGTGTGCACATCAGTGAATGTGCCTCCTGTGTGGACTGAAAAACTGCAAAAAAGAAGGAAATACTCCTGCCTCACAGATTTTCATCAGATCATAAGTCCTAATTCTTATGCGAGGCATGCATTTGTGCCTTGAGGACAGAGTGGCACTAGGAATCTATGTCTCAGCATCAGATAACACATTATTTCACAGGGAGCTGCTAGTTCTGGTTTATTTTAATTTGCAAAATGTACCAAATTTAATTCAATACAGGGTGGGGGACAAAAGGGCTGGTTATGAAGAATTTGTCTGCTATTCAACTCCTGTAGTTTACAGCACACGTTTTCTGAAGCATTGCAACCCTCCTCCTTCTAATCTTTTTATTTTTCCTCAGACTCCGTCTTTTCCTTGTTACCATCACCTTTTCTTGAAGTTCCCTTAACCTTGACTTACTGCATGCCACTATTCTCTAAGTGCAATTCTAGTTCCCAGATTCCCATCCTCATCTCTGGATTACCCTGGCAACAGCCCTTCCATCATCCTCATCATGTCCAATTCCCTCAGCCAGTCACAAATCAGAATTGCTTGAAATCTCTTCTGTCTTGTTCCACTCAGTCTAGCCACTGCCCTTCATGTTGTTTTATCTTAAGACGGCTGCTTCTTCTACCACAGGCTCCAACTCTAAACTATTTAGTGATTTATTCACTTCATCTTTCAGTTATCCTGAAAATCTTAACAAAATCACAACTGGTTCTGTTCATTTTTTACTTGATTTTTTTTGTTGTTCATTAAAATTTGGTTTTAAATCAATCCAGTGAGATGTGCCTTAAAAAGAAAGGTTTTGGTGTAGAAACTTCAACAAGCTTCTGCACAGCAAACACAGTTGGAAAACTATTTCTTTTATCTTCTATGGCCTTACCTTACCTTACCTGAGTACTCCTTTTATATTATAACAATCCTATGAATGTTCTTGCACTTAAATGGATATTATTAGTGGTTTTCATAACTATGCAAGTTGTTCCTCCAACTTGTTTGCAGATTGCTTTACTGTGTTTGTGTATTTAAGATATTAAGCTGCAACACACTGCACCAGTTCAAAAAAGTACTATAGGAACTATTTGTTTATGGATGAGAGATGCAAAATGTAGTTGTAGACTCCTCAAGTGTATAAAGTAATGCTGCTCGTGGTTGCATTTCTCTTGGTCCAGACTTTTGTTTCTGCTTAAACCTCAGAACTGAGTTGTTAACTGTAGGCATTCCTGCATATAGCATCCTGCACGTTTAATCCTTTATGAAATCTTCATTATAGAGTAGATGGCTGATGATTAATCATTAATAAAAGATTATGCTCCTCCTTTAGAATTCCAAAAATTTGCTACATACAACAAAGTGAATCTACAAAGGCTATTTAAACTTTAAAAACTATCATACAAAATTAATTGGATAGAGGGGTCACCTCAAGGTTGACATTAGAATGCTTACTATGATTACCAGTTGCACTTTGTAAGAACATACATATTTTCAGAATGAAAAGACACAAAAGAAATATTTTTATTACAAAACCAGGTAATAGCAGATTGCCAAGATTAACATTGTGGTTGCAATGCTAATAAATTTAATGTAAGATATAACAGCGCTATAACAGATGATATAATCTCATGTTATTACCAGTGGGAAAGCAGCATACCTGTGATGAATTTTCTGCAAGGCTGGAGGAACTGCTAGTAGCCACTGGAAGTTCCATAGGTTTTTCTTTTTCTTCTCTCCCTAAATTAACAACTATTACTTAATATTGTCAATAGGATTAAGTTTCCAAAGCATGACATTGTTAAACTGAACTTGTGAACAAAGCTTACACATTTTCCTGTTAATAGAGAGCCAAAAGAAAATTATCACAAAATATGAAAGTATCAATTTACTGCAAATAATTCTTAGTTAATATTTACTGTCTTTATGCAAACAATGCTAAAGGCATGTTTCAGATTTTCATGACACTATGCATCAGACATACCTGTAATGTTATTTTACTCTTTGCACAGGAAGAGAGGAATCAGACACAGGATTTTCAGAACAGAAAGGCTGGTGTAGTTGGTGGAGACCCAACTCCCATTGAAAGTCTGGCTTCAGCTGTCACAGTAGGAGCCATTCACCAAGTATGTTATCAGGGTTTCCATTCATTTATACAAAAATAATACCAAATTGTTCATAGAAAGATCATTAAACACACTGCACCTCTTTCTGTTCGCTGCATTGAGAATCTAATGCTCTGTACAGACTGCACTAGTTTCCGAGGAATGCATGGGACATGTAATGGTTTATACAGTTGATGTTTCTCATTTTGCAAAGATGGATGTTCCCTGTCTTCAAATATCCTAAATTAATTAAAAAAAAAAAAAAAAAGGTTAATAGTTGCAAAAGAAAGGAAATCATAAAATACAACTGCTTCAAATAAGTGGAGTTTTCAAGGGAGATGCATGCTGCTGGGGAGGTTACACTTCTCGCAGCTCCAACAGCTGATAAAAAGATGAAGTTTTCTTTAAATACTATCAGACAGAGAATATCATTGAAAGAAGTAGTAATAAACCAATCGTAAAAACACTGCTGACTTAGATTTCATCAGTATCAAAGAAAAGTATTAGTAGTTTCGGATTTTACGCTTTCATCAAGTACTTCTTTATTGTAGTTCTAAAACCACATTTCTGCATTTTAAACCAATTTTACTCTCTGGGATTGTCTGGAATACTCACACTACACAAAAAATAATGCAGCAAGTGTTTTCACTTGTGGGGTAATTATCTGTGTGGGGTAAATAGCCTTTTGCAGTGTAGAAAAACAAAGGTTGGCAGAACAATGAGGGGTAAAGTGGCTATTTGGCACAGGAACATTTGCCGTTTCTAAAAATAATGAGTTCTACTTTATTTTCTCTCTGGCATTCTTGCTTTGCGCCTCTATGTTTCTAGCTACAACATCTGGTTTATAGCTGACTAAACAATGCTATTTAGAACAAATGAAGAATTGAGTCAGGTCTTTTTGTTCTTATTGAGATTTTCCATAAATAAGATAAAACGTATGATGCACTTTATAAGGTAGTGTGGAGCCAAATTAGCAACAATAAAAATACCAAAACTAGAAACACTGGTTAATATATGTGGACCTAAAAACATATTAAACTAATATACATGCACAACTGTGAGCACATAAAACCATGAATACACCTCAGTCAAATAACTCTGAAAAGAACTACCTTCATCTGTAAAGTTACATATACACCTAGTGCTGGACTGAGACCTAACAAACTGTATAAACATGTTTATAAAAACATGTACCACTAATACATCAATATAAAACATGTACCACTAATACATCAATAAAACAAAACAGAAATAATAAAAGTGGGTTTTTTAAGTCTGTAGTTTCTTCAGTTACAGTTACACTACCTGTGTCAAGAATGAGTACTAGAGGAAATAAGATGTATATATGGCTGATGAATCTTTAAATTCAGATGCAGAGAGCACAAAACCGGAGAGAAATGAAAACAGAGCTAAACACAGAACCCCACTAAACCTGTTTTATTGTTTTCAAAACAGCTTGTTTGGCCACTTTACCACAATCTTCATTCATTAATGAAGTGAACAAGGCTGCTGCTGCAGAGTTAAGATTACCATAAACCAACTTTTTTACTTAACTCAGGATGCCAAATACTGTTTATAAAGTGCCCAGAGTCAGTTTCCATGTGCTTCTGTAGAGTCTAGCAGGCAAGTCACCCTGAAACAAAGCTTTCCTTTGCAATGCACATCTATTCAGAAGAATATATCGATGGCAGAGTTACAAACAGGACTTAGAAGCTTTTAAGACATGTATTTTTTAAGTAACAAAACCTTCCAAAAAAGCCTGTAGTCAAACTTTATGCATATCCAATATACCTGCTCCCTTTCTTCCCCAAAAACACTATCAAGAAAACCCCATATGCATCTTCTCTGACATTGAAAGAAAAATCAAACTGCATACTGAAGCTCAAAATAGTCCAAATTGCAGTAACAAGACAGATAATTCATCTTCTTTTGTTACTTCATTGTTAGTAGACATCTGAGTATATAAGAAATCTTTATATTGAAACCTACCGCAAAATAGATAACGTCTTTTTTACTAAAGTGCAAAGAAAAAACCCCCATATATTCCTAAATCAAAATAAAATCTCATTTTCTTAGCCGCAGTTTCTTCTTCGTAGCATAACGAAGCCCAAAGATTTACATCTTCATATTCACCATAGGAATCAAGTGTATTTAATTATACATCTGAAGAATCACAGTTGTTCCTGTGGTATTTACCAGGACTCCCTACTGAAGCCATGTTCAGTATTCTCATCAGGCACATGCCAGCAAGTCCTCTGGGAAGCAGGACTTACTTTAATAACTAGCTGCCATAACTAGTAACTAATAATTGCCTATGAAGCTGTGGTCAGCACAGGGTTCACTCTTCACGTAAGTTTACAGGTAGAGGTCAAGAAAGATCTTGGTATTTTTCCAAGATTATATTAGAAAGTTTTTTCTTTGCTCAGTAAAAGCTAATCACTTGTAATGCAAAGATCCTGAAAGAAGAGCAATAATCCGACATGGAATACCCTTACAAGTTTTAGCAAAAATCTCTCACTTGGAATACAAGATATTTTATGTATTCAGAGGTGGAATTAACACATAATCATACAGGAGGGGAGAGGGAGAGGGGAGGAAAAAAGCCTAACAGAATTACGGATTAAAGGTCTCTCCAACATTTTACAAAAGCAGAGAAAATAAGCATGATATATGCCAAAGCACAGTTCAAGATGTCAGCCTCTCTATGTAATAAATACAATCTCTAATTGAGAAATCAAGACCAGGGGGTTCATAAAAGTTGACTCCTATATGTTGACAGATGAGAACTCTCGATTTGGAGATTTTAATAATGATACTTAAGTGGTGAATTATGAAAGCCCACTAATCAGAGGAAACAACTGGCATGAGAAGAGGAATCTGTGTTTTGCAGTCAGCCCAATCAATGACTAGCTGGACAGCAATGATTCAAACTAAAACGTTTCAAGCCTTTTAAAAGATCAGTTACCACTGCCATCCTCATGTCCAAAGGAGAACATCTATACCAGCAGTTATTAATTAACTTGCAACTTGGTTTCTTGTCTTGCAGCCCTCTAAAGCATTTCATGGGTATTCATTTGTACATTGTTCTGCTCAGTGCTTTCACTGCTCTGCTTTGATCTTTCCCTTGATACTGCTGGTTTCTCTTGACACTAGTCTGCATCAGTTCATGGAGATTCACAGTACAACTCTTTTTTTATTCTTCTTTTGTGGCAGAAGATGAAGATATCTCTTTTTTCTTCAGAAAGCTCTCTTTGCTCAGGAGTAACCTTGTGGTTACTGCAGAACAGCCCACAAGAGACTACTGCCTTTGGTACCCATATTCTGCTGTCATAATTTTGTACATTGCCTTAAGTCTACAAACGTTTTAGTTCATATGACTCATTATCATTTTCTGTTTGCGTTTTTTTCACAGTGTTTATAATCACAGATTCACAGTACACCTATTTTTAACACCAGCTACTTAATCAGACACTTCTGTGCTTTTTAGTGAAGACTTTTTTTAGAATACACTAATGCCAAATAGTGATTTTAATGACAATTTTAATGTAATTTTCTACAAGCCTTGATGTTGTGGATATATTTGACATTAATAAGCTTTAAAATTTACTCTAGGAAAAAACATATTAATTAATAATCAGGTTATGTTCTAATACCATATGCTATATCACATAAATGCATACATGGAGGTTAAAAGGCAATGTGAGTGAGAACAGCGTAAAATGTTTACAACATCTTATAAGCATGATTCAAGCCATGGAATTATTGCTTCAGTAAGAGCACCAGAAAGATCTACTTGTATGCAATCAAGACACAACTTCAGGTGAAGGTACAAGCATGTGAAGGCTTCAGGACATGGAGTTAAACGTACAATGGCAGGTCTAGCAATGCACCCTATGAATTCCTTTGCATGAGGAGCCTGACTGTTTCTTATGCCTCCATGTGCAGAACATAGACCTCTGCCTTTTATAATAGGTCTTTAACTGGTATTTTGTTTTCGGCAGACTAAACATAAGTGAGTTTCTTTGAAAATTCAGAGTGATTCCCATCTCTTCTTTCACCTAGTCTTAAAACTAAGTGGATTTCTTGCTTCCCTGTATTTCTGAGGTCTTGCCCATTACGAAAAGCATATATAAGAAGATAGAACAAGTGTAAAGGTTTAAACAAACAAACAAACAAACCCCAAAAAACCCAAACCAAAACAAAACAAAACAAAAAAAACCCACCTGAATAATTCATAGGTCTATAAAAAGATATTACAAGCCTCAAATGCCTCTGTGGAAAGGATCTTAGGAATTATTAAAATTACACATTTCTTTGGCTATACACCACTAGATCTCTTTTTAAAGCCCTAAAAAGTTTCTTTTTCAAGCACACCAAAATGCAAAATCACTTGGACAAAGTCTTTTGGATATATTTTCAGTTTAAAATGGATTTTGGTCTAAAAGCATCATTTCTAACCATGATGTTTCAACACTCACAAGGACTACAGATAAATGCAAGACAGTTCTGATGGTGATTTTCAGTCATTGTAATGGAGCTAAAATTAAAGTGAGTCCCAGCTGTAAATGACCACTGACTAATTTACTACACCATTAATCCTGTCTATGAAACTTTCACTCATGCTTGGTTTTTTAAACAAAAAACAAGTTATTTTAGTTATTTTGGTTCTTTTAAGAACTAAGAGTTACATTTCTCAAGACATAGTTCACAGCTGAAGACAAACTATATATGCAAGCCCGACTTTTTTCTCCAAATATGCTTTTATAAGAGTTAATGTGTTTTATCTCTGACTGCACAGTCACTGCAGTTGTATTCAAAACCTGTAAAACTATCCACATAGATCTATCAGCAGTAGCTTTGAGGAGCAAAGGTTTCTACAAAATACTTTTGAATGTTTCCAGATATGTTTAGCTTCCAAGATTTCAAATTCACCACCATCCCAACTCCAAAATACAGAAGACTTGTAAAATTACATAATCAAATCAGATGACCAGGGTTAGAGAAGCTTGTCAGTCATTATTTAGCAACAATTTGTGCTGTGTGGCAGTCTTTGTGTAAATGCTGAGATAGTACTCTGCATGAAAACAAGAGAAAAAAATAATTTGTAAATGTACCTTTCTCTAAGCTTCTCTGGCTTCTCTAGACATTTCTGATTTTTTCCTTCAATCATTTTGGAATTATTTTGATCTTCTGTAGTCTTTACAAATGTCTTAAAAGATAAAGAACAAATAAAAATAATCTTGAAAAGTTATAGCTGCATGCTGCAAATGTTTTCTAAACCTGATGAATCAGTGCTCAGCAGTAGAGATTTTGTAACCAAGATAGACCGAGGAAATAAGCAGATTGAGGTTAAAGACAGGCAATATTTTTTGTTGGAACACCTGGAATAAACACAGAAGTTTTTGAGCACAGACTATGTATCTATTCAGAACAAGCAGCTCCTTACATGGTCTCCTTAGTTATAAACCAATTAACCACATCCCTTCTTATTGTATGCTTATACAGCACATACCACATTAGGAACTTTAGTCTGTAACTATGAGTGTCAAAAAGTATCACAAAACAGAAATAGAAAATAACACCTGTGCATGATCTGCTTCTATCACAACAAGGCTGGCTGAAATGGACACAGCTAAGACAGCAGTAAATGAAGTCCTTGATCATCTGGTCCAAAGAGGTGAAAGTGTCCATATACAATACTGTAAAACTTACCAAACTCTTCACAAGATTGGCCTACTGGGCTACTCAGGCTTAGGAGAAACCTTTCACCTCCTAGCAGACGAGTGGGTCAAAATGCTGTCCTGACAAAGTCCCTTTTTTGGAACACCATCCCTTTGGAATCAGTGCTTTTCCTAGTCAGTGGAACTGTAGTGATCTCCTGTCTAAAATCAGCCAGTTTTACCTTTAGGTATTTTTTACCCACATATTTATTTGGGGGAAAAAGGGAAGAAATTTACACGATCCTTACTGTAAAGCATATTTAGTTAAACACATTCATATTAAAAAAAACTTAAAAACCAGTAGGACCTGTGAAAGCTTGAGTGCTGGGGCTCACTAGGGATTGGCACTGCTGTATTTTGAAGTGTATTCTCTGGCCCTTGAGCTAGCACAAAAGTCACCATGACACAGTTCCTTGACGGAAATTATGATGTAAACTGAGGTCAACAGAAAACAAGCTTGAAGAGCCATTACTTTCATGGACTCCTCTTGTTTAAGAAAACGTGTTAAGAAAACCCTACAGAAACATAATAACTAAGTCTGGAATCATGATGTTGGTATGTGTGCTTAAAAATACACTACTTTTTTATGTTTCAGAAAATATAACTGTGCAATATATAACTACATGTATAACACGCGTTTATATAAAATAAAATTAAAATACAGTTACCTTTTTTAAATAATTGATTTTCCTTTCTAATTCCTCAGCTTCTTTCTGTAGTTCAATGGATTCTTGTGTAGCAACTGCAGCAAGCTTTAACATTTCCTGTGTCTTTCGCCTCGAAGAAGCACTTTCATGTTATGGAATATAAACTGCCACGATACTTTTCTAAGCAAGCAATATTATCAGATCCCTGACCCCTTGATGCCATAAGCGTGAATGCTGGAGATGCAGAAAGCTCTGAAAAATCTACAAATCTAATGTCAATTAGGCTTCTCCTCCTTAATGAAGCATTTTGACAGGTATATCATTAAATGAAATCTTATTTTCTTTCCTCAAAATGATCCCATAAACTTACACTGAAGAGTACTATTACACCTTCCATTTTCTCACAGAGAAATGCTAATGCTGCCACTCTAAACATAAATATATAATCACTTCCTAAGATGAAACTGTGAAATGTAAATACAAACTTTCTTCCCTGTAAACTGCATAAACACTACAAATCAAGGATACATCTGTAAAGCCCAGTCATTTATGGATTTAAAAGGAACAGGTTCTGCAGAAATAAAATTTCATTTCAGATCATTAATATACTGACCTAATTTTCTTTACAGATACAAGATAAATTAATAGATCAGGAGCACTTAAATATACATAACAGAAATAGCAGTATACAGAAAGTAATGCCATTAAAAACACCGCTAAAAAAATAAAACCATAAAAAATAATTTAAAATTTTGAGAAAGAGTTCTAAAGTAATTTTAGGACTTCTTTACCCCAAGAAGCTCAACGGCAAACCTCTCCCCATTACATTCAGGGTTGGAGGAAGGAATATTAGTATGCATATTCTAAACTCTTGTTCAAAGTCTGTTTGCTACAGATTTTTTTTTTTCCTAAAAATGGCATAACAAAAGGAAAGTCTTTTTATTAACTGTGGAAAATTAATCAGAGGATTTCCGTACAGCACTTTCACTATGCAGTGCATAATAGGCTCTACTGTAAAAGAATTGATAATAGTAGTACCCAGAATATCCAAGCAAGTGTCTTCTTTCAATTTATATTTCGCAGACTGTTTCAATACTCTGTTTTGGATTTCTTCAAGTTCTTTCTTTTTTTGGTAATACTTCTGTGCAAGAGCAGTTTCTGCATATTTTTCACGCTGTTGCTTTAACATCTCTTTATACTGGGTTATGTAATCCTCATACATTTTTCTATAAAAATACATGTCATTTAATTATTTTTTTAATACGAAGATATTCTTTGTAAGGAAAAAAAATTATTAATGGCGTCAGCTCAACTAAGCTTGTTCCTGTCCTGGAAAAAAAGTTGTATTATGTTTAATATACCACTATTTGGCTCTATTTTTTCTCTCCCAGCTTTTTTCCAAGGAAGACTGTATTGTATGTAACAAAGTATACACTCATGATGTAAAAAACAGTCAAATCTCATTGTTCTGAAAGGAATGTTGACCATACCATATTCAAAGGCAGCCTAGCAGATGAAAATGTTTTTTCCCTCTGTAATTATCATGAAACTCATTGCAAGCCAAGTTCTCTGTTTGTGTATATTGGCACAATTCCCCTGGTTCTGGTGGAGCTACATCAAACTTACAGTAAAAGAGAATTTGGCCTAGCATCGATATTTAGAGCAGTCTGAAGCATCACTGAACTAAGAGCTGCCTCCAAGGAGATGCTGAGTAATCTGTGTGTGACCGGGGAAGCCTTAAACACATACATTAGTCACACTAGAACAACAGGACAATTCATGCTTAAGGTCAGGCAAACACTTCAATGTACAACTGGCAAAGAGCCAGAATACTCAGCTTCTTATAGGACTGCCCTCTAAATTACTGTTACACTAATATAATTTCACTGACATCATGTGAGTACATAGCTACAAATTACAGAAGTAGGTAGCACCAATTGATGTTCATGACATTTCTTTAAATGGGCTTTTGAAATAACTGTACTATAAAAACAAATACTATATCAAGTAATAGGATGTAACTCATCAAGATGAAAACTGATCAATATTATGTTTGGAAAGAAAAGTGCTACTTCATAGAACAGCCACCTTCTTGTGTTAAATCAATTACAGTGACTATATTGCAAAAGACTTCCCCCCCAGGTTTTCTCACTCAGGCAAGGAATTTACAGGATAGATTTGCTAACAGCAGATCAAATATTCAGCTGTCGCACTGGGATGAGTCTGTTATTACATCAATAATGCTGTTAGGTGAAACTTGTATTACAGGTAATTTTGAGTAAAAAAAAGTATCTTTTGGGAAAGTTGAATAATTAACAATAAAATCAAGAAACTGGTTCTGGTTCTTAATGTCACACACAGGTAATCTAAGTATAGACTTGCAGGATGTCTCTATTTCCCAAGACTTAACTATTAATAGTTTTAAAATTACGAACAGGAACAACCAATGCCCAATAGCAATATTCCTCTTTGAAACTGAATAACTGCTTAAAAATAAATTAAAAGATGACGAGTTTTAGAATGCTGGTATTTTATGTTCCTTATTCTTGAAAAAAAGATAAATTTAGGCATATGCAAAATATATAATAAGAGTTTGATGGTGAGCATTTATGCAGATGGCACATATTTGTAAGGAGATATCACAGATACAGAAATCCAGCATGCATCATTCACACAGACTAGTCATTTAACTGAGAAAGAAATATCACACAAAGTTGTTTGATATTAGAATATACCAATATAAAACCATGGAAGTGAAGAAAACGTCATCCTCTAGAAAAAAAGTTACGTGAACAATAGAGAGGCAAATTTTAAAATATGAAGTTATTAGTACACCTGTAGGTTAGCCAGAACTTCCTTTATGAATAGCAACTAAAGTCAGAGACCCATCTCTTTAACTGTACCATGAATAAAGCCTACACTAAGGAACAGTTCTCACTGCTTGTGAAGCATATGGTATTCCTCTTTAAAGAATCCATTTTACCTCAAACTGCTACTAATCATTTAAATGCAGCATGACTGAAAGGCATACACTCCTGGCTGCCTGCTGGCAACAGAAGACAAAAAAATTTGTGTCCACATTCAATTGTAGAAGCTTCTACTCTTATAAAGGGAAAACAAAAGTCACAGGAAAAAATAGTAAGATCTTAATTTTCAAATAAAACTACACTCCAGGCACCAGTTGCTGTTAAACTGACTGAGTTCAATACACTTCCTTAGGGGAAAGAAGTTGTAGATCAACACTGTGAAACCAAAGAATTGACACTTCCCAAACTTCATGCAGAAAATTACCTTAATCTATTTGGTTTTCTATACAGACGGTCTTGGGAATCTGAGTTTATTGATTTACTGAATATTTGTGTATAGTGTACAAAAGTCCCCAGGTATGAAAGATGGAAACATTAATTTCTATTTAATTTAGTAGATTCTACAAATAATAACTAAGCAACAAATAAATTTGCTGATACACAATTAAGAATGTGTTACAAATAATATTTTAAAATAAAAGTAAGCAAAATAATTTGTTCTAGCAGGTACGCTTCAAGGTTCTGAAAATAATTCTCAGACTTTACAGTATTTTCCACATATTGATATTTATGGCCATACATAGTACAGTACAGTAGAGTACAGTACAGTACAGTAGAGTACAGTACAGTATAGCATAGCACAGCAGTCTTGAGAAACTGTCACTATCTTTAATATTTTTCCTAGCTAATTCACATCCTCCAGTTCTTACAGTTAAACAAAGTCTATTCAGAATTCAGCCCTGTTCACATTAAAGTGATTAGAAATAGTCTTAATCTAATGACAATGGGAAAAGGTAAGCACCCACAAAACCCCTGAACATTATGTGGATAGAGATTCATTCCTCTTTCCTTTCTCATATCACTTATTTTCAGGATGAATTTCTAGTCCACATAAGCATTCTTATGTATTCTTGAAACCAATAATAATGAAAAAAAAAAGTGCCTAATTGAATGCAAGCTAATCTGCTCATCTTTTTAAAACATCTTCCCATCTAAAGCAGTATGTCCTCAGTACCTCAAATGCCAGGCTAAAAAGCATATTCAGTGCATAAAGTTCTAAATGTACTTATTTTTTCTTCCTAATTTAAATTACATTCAGAATCTGCAGACTGCACATCTTGCTGATTTTAATATATTATTGACCACTTCAGTACAGAGCAACTATATTTGAGAGACCACTTCTGCAAACTATGTGAATTAAATTTACTTTATGATTTATAGTCATGATGTCTTAATTAAGCTCAGGAAAACACTTTCATGATGGAGTTGAAATTAATACTCTAAAGAAGCAATTTAAAAGTAATGCTTCTTTGGCTTGTCAGCTCAAATTAGTGAAAGCCAAAATGGCTTATTCCTATACTCATAGAAAGCCAATTTAGCCTTCTTTTTCACCAAATACAGAGCTCTGAACAGGAAGATGACAGATAAATTAGTTAATTAAAGGCTATCAGGCATGCTATTTCTGCTGTATTGGACAACTGACAAAAAGAACACTTCTAAAAGAACCAAAGCCAACTTTCTAAATGACCTAGAGTTATATCTCTCTCTTGGTATTTAGATATCTAGGTGGGTCTGCCATGACTTTTTCACCATAGGGCTAGCCAACTTCTTCCCCTTCACAAGCATATCAGTGAAGTTGAGCAATCTCCGTACAATGAAGATGAATTTTATCTGAGTGTTAAATAGAATTTCAATGGGTTAACTTGGCACAACACATTTTGAACACCGCAGGGAAAATCTTTAGGGATTGTTCTTTAATCCATTGAATGTAGGCAGCTACATTGCACAAATAATCGTTCTTTCAGATGCAGAATCTAATTAATGCAGATGAAACACCTGAAATGCCACTTACTGAACAGGATTGAATTTACAATTAATACTGACTAGAATCTCACCCACTACTGGTCGTTAAATGGTTTTAGACCTGGTAGCTTTCCCAAGCTAGTTTTTAACCTATTACTGAATTTGCATGTTTTGTGGTTATTTTGAAGACTATACACCAAAATACAAATATACAAGTAAAGTATATTCTAATAATCCCATGCAATTCATATTCACAAAGAAAATCATAAAATTATCTGGATGCTTCTAATTGTTATCTTAGTTTATATATGATTTAAAGGCTTAGGTACAATTAAATGATGCTTCTGAAAAAAACATAAGCCTTGTGTATTTTAAAAAAAGTCTTCCCAAACCTGAAT
>JANHGB010017617.1:0-11705 GCA_026283785.1 Coracopsis vasa | reverse complement strand
CAATATATTAAACAAGCATCTCTTCACTTTCTTACTCTTTTTTCATTTACCCAGCTGACCTGACTGATGAACTGTGATTTCTTAACTAAACCATTAGTTTATGCTCAGCTACCATAAATTATGAATCATACTACACTCTAAAAGTGTGTAGTTAGTTGAATACCTGAAACTACTGAAATCACAGTATACATGAAGGTAAGTCATAATAATGGCCAAAAAAAATCATTCATAGATAAAATTTATGTATGCTCTTGTAAATATCCTCTATTTCATATTTCTGGCAAAGCTGAAACATTCATTGTCTTTATTTTTTGGGCTTTTCTTGAGATTGTGGGCAACTGAACAACATTCTGAAAAAAATATAATACGCATTTGGGAAGCAACTGAATTTGAAGAACCCATATTTTGAACCCATAATTTTATCCTATTCCATAAACCAAAAATTCTTTTAATTACTTAGTCATTTCCATTATCCTGAAAAGTTTACAACAACTGTTTGATGCAGACTGCACTATCTTCACTGATCAGTTTGGACTTGTTAGTAAGTACTATGGATAGAAACCTCATCTCACGTGATCACAAATACCTCTCATTTTCTGTAGCTTCTTGTAAAGCTTCAAGTTCATTTTTCAAATATTCTTCATGCTGGCTAAGAATTGCATAGGTGGGCTTCCAGCTGTGAAAAAAAGTAAGAAAGAAAGCATGTAAGTGGTCCTTCCTAACAAAAAGCCATTCAGAAATGAAGACATCAAGCTACCTCATCTAGCTTACTAGAATAAACAATTTACTTAATGTTTTGAAAGTCAAACATAAACAGGTTTAGTTAGAAAGTTTTTACATTCACACATTTATTTTCTTCAGATTTTCAATCTGCAAATTCAAGAATATATACATACAGAATGAACAAAGATTATAAAGCACTTTTTAAGGAACAAGTAGAGTGAGTTTCACAAATCTCTGGAACCTAATGCTAAGCAACTAGGCATCTAAATCCACACATTAGGTACTCAGAACAGCATCATCAGTAAATCCTTTAGATATGTTGATCTTGTTGGAGACGCACACAGCTTCATTCTCATCGATACCACCAGCTCCCATCTCATACCTAAATGCAAACAGCAATCAACTCAGAACTTTCTCCATTTGCTAGTCCTACTCAGAAACAAGGCAGAAAGAGATGCCATCTTTCAGTACAATAGCTCAGACACTGGGAGCCCTGGTGTGTCATTTTGGAGTCACAGGTGCACATACCACCTCTTACTGACTAGATCTGAACTCAAATTCTGCCTCTACAGGAAAACACTCCAGCTGATAGTTAATGATAAATTAATGTCAGATAAGTACTGAACTTCAGTTGCTGCCAGGTAACATTCTTTTCCACCTCCAAGTCACCATCCACATATATTTTCATATTTGATGCAGTTGGCACCTGGCTATATAGTATGTCTGCACTGTTAAAAGCACCCATTCCAGAAACCTGCCTCCAAACAAAAGGTGCTGAGTGGCTTTTACCCAAATCGTAATTAGATTCTTCTAGAGCAAACTGATGGGTCCGTATTTGGTAATGTTTAGCCTGGATCTCCTCTTACGTGGCTCCCCTACAGTCCTGAAACACAATTAATACATTTTTTGTTCTTCCTCTAACTTCAGTAGCCTTCTATAATATAAGAGCTATAATGCTGCCCACCAAAGTGCTTTTCCTACAGCAGGATGCTGTAGACTGTACTGAAAGCATGGCAATTTCAGGGAATACATGAAGGATTTAGGACTAGTAAACTAACAGTACATTCTCGACATCCAGGTAGCAAATATGCCTCTTCCTTAGATGTGGGAACTCTAGAAAAACAGGCAGATAAATTCCTGATTCAAGTGAAATTCAGATGTGCTCTTTAGGGGAAGCATAAAATGGGTCTTTTAAAAGAAAGCATCCTTCCTGAAAAAAGATGGTGTAAGAAGCATGAGCCATCCAGGCCTGGATGTCTCCTACACTCCCACCTGAGGTAACAGCTATCAGAAATGACATTTTCACAGAAAGCTGTAACTGAACAAATGGCCAAGATGTTGCTCAGTTAACTGAGATGGTAAAAAACAAATTCAGAAACCTCTGAATTTGTGTGCATGAAGTTTCTAAACATAAAGTAATACCTTAATAAGACTTAACAGCCACAAAGCTGTTGTGAGATGATGAGGGAAAGAACAGAAAAATGACTGAAGTCTATTGAGCTAAATAGGCTTAGGTGCTACTGACAAACACTCTGCTTGTTCAGAGAGAAAAACCTCTGTAATGACAGCTTGTCAACAGGCAAATTCTGAGATGCTGGGAACTGAGATTCAGATAATGGCCAAATCAACAGAGCAGTCGGGGCTCGGGTAGGACAGATATCCTGTTTCTCATGAGAAAAAAAAAATCACATGCTCCCTCCAAGAGAGCCTTCTGTAGAAAAAAAATAACACATCCTCTCTCTAGTCAGGGCTTAAAGTGATCCATAAATTCAACTTATGTACAGAGTACAAGCTACTCTAAGGCAACACACACACCTACAATGAAGTTTGACTGGCACTACCTGTCCTAGGGAAACTACAGACAAAACCCAACTTTAGTAACATATACATGGATACTCTCAAAGCTAAACACTGAAGAAGCAGAAGAAGGAAAAATCCATCAGGACTGAAGAGACTAAGTGAATATGGGACAGCAGTTACAGATAATTTTAAAGAGTTACCTTGACAAGGAGAAGGAGAGAAACGGCAATAGAGAACAAGGCTGCAATTGAACAAACCAAGTAATTCATTACTGGACAGGTGAGAGCATTTGGACAATCACTTGAAGGGTGGAATAAAATAGAGGCTAACTTAATGCAATTTCCATAAATGAAAAAAAGAACAAAGACCTGGCAATTGATTTGTTGAACTGAAGTCAAATAACTTTGAAGTTCAAGTGGTGGGATAACACAACATATAATCAACGTTTGTAACAACAGTAAAGTCTGTCAACAAAAAAAAGCTGAATAAGAAATTGCAGCATCCATTCAGGAAATTTAGCACTATTGGCACAAATTGCTTGACACCACTGTTAATTAAAAATGTTATTACAAAATGCTATTTCACCGTATCTACTGCAAATTCAGGAGAAAGCTGAATTTTAAAAGGCATATATTTTTTAAAAAGTAGAAACTAACATACTTATATAAAAACGTACTGGCACACAAACATTATAGTGATATTTTACTCAGAAAACTCCATGCCTGTCTTCAGAGAAAAAAAAATAAAGCAATGGAAAAGTCATAGAACTTTCATTAATCAAAGTACAAACCGTGCTGTGCATTACATTTTGTGTTCACATCAATTCTGAAAACACACTAAAAACACGTAAAACAAGAACATTCTTTTGTAAACACAAGGTGTACAGGATTGAAGCAGCTCATCTACTAGCTAGCTAAATGAATCACTGTTTCACAGAGGTTCTTGGTAGCTATCACATTTATTTGCCCTTCCTAGCTAGGGTATAAAAAAGTCTTTATCCACATTAATTTGAAAGCAATAAAAATATCCTGCAGCTTAGCTAGTGGAACAAGACAACAATTTCTTTTATAAATTAGCAACATTCTGAGCTCATCTGGCTTTTTTTCTTCCTTTTTCTTTTCTCACCATCATTGAACCCAAATTTAAAAAATAGAAGATAAACAGGAAAATTGGAATTCCATCAGCAGTATTTCACCATTTCTTATTGTTCTGCGATCAAGAGTTCTAGTTTGAATCATTCAAGAAACCAAATATTAGAAAAATGTCATTAATTGCCAAAAAATATGTATTTCAGTTTGGTCATTTTGTGCCTTCAGTTCTCTGCTACACAGACCCAATATTGATTTCTTTACAAAATACACCAGTATCCCAATACTCTTGTCTCAAGTTTCATATTTCCTGCAGACCAGTTGAATATAAAAATCATGTATTTTGCTCAAAGTCCGCAAACATGCTTCAATATACTTATGATGTCTAGTAACCCCAACAAAAAGTTGGTTCTTTGAGAGCTCTATTGACCATTACTGGCAATAAGTCAACTATGAAGGCAGTCATGACTCCAAACAATATTTGAGTTTACAAAATCAACAGTAGAATCACATCCAATACATAAGGAGTATCAACTAGAATAAATTTTAGAAGCTTAAGATGATTCTACTATGTAGGTGCTCTAACTGTCTGATTTTATAGTGAGGGCTCGTTTATCACAGTTTTCAGTATGTCGTTAGATGACATTTTCAATAATTTCTGACAATGTCTCTACTCTTCTGCAATCACTGTCCTTCTATGAATACATGTATTCATTAATGAGTCAGGTCTCATTTTCAGTCTCTTTACACTAATCCATTAATTATTCTTTGTAGGACCTGAGCCAAACCCCACTGAATTCAATGATTAAAATTTAGATCAAATTCTTAGTTCTACCCTTATTTTTTATTTCTTTATTTGCATCATTCAACACTTTATGATTCAACAACAGATCTGCAACTTCAAAAGGTACCTAAGGAAATAGCGTGGATGGTTTCAGAAACTTACAAAAGTGTTCATTTTATACTGCACTGGTGGCAAAAATTTAACATAAAGGAAAAATGGAATTTTCTTGTAAAGGTAAACTTTTTTCCTAACTTTTTATGATAAAGCTATAAATCAGTATGTTATGGCAATTGGTTCAAACAGCCACCCACAGGATTCTTAATAATGCTCAGATTTGACAGAAGTCAGGTGCATCCAAAGATAGAAAAACTAGTTTTCTACCTTACTACTTAAATACTTTAGCATGCTGCAAAGACAGTACCTGTGTGATCTCTGAAAACTATTGAGTCTGATTATAAAAAACTAAACCAAACTTAACCATAGTCTGGTTTTATATAATTTACTTTTTCAGGGGATGGGCAATACTGCGATTTTTGTACCTAGTCATATGCAGCTTGAAAAAAAATTAGAGAATACTAAAGTTTACCTTAGCATCATTCCTGTCAGAACACACACATACATATTTTTACACTACTTCCTCACTGACTTTCTCAATACAATCTATAACCCAAACTTTAAGCTGTTATACTTACGCTTTACAGCTCTCCTTACTCCTCTCATTTTGCTGGTGCAAATCAGCAATTGCATCATTGCTGTTGTTTATATCTTCCTGCAGCCTAGCGATTTCATTCTTTTTTTCTGTGATTTTTGCAGTGTACACTGAAATAAAAAAAAAACATCTTAAGCATATGTATTTTCAATATATCCATGAAAAAAAAAGTCTACGTTCAGAGTGATTAAAAATTTATTCAAAAATACTTGATCTCAGTATCACCAGATGAGTGGACAGTCTGCAATTAAGAAAAGCAACAACAAAGTGAGTCAAAAATTTATGGTGTTTTCAGCTGCGTGGTGAGTACCTTAATTATCATTTAATATTATGAGACTGCCTTTGGGAGAAGTATTTGTGCTGTTTCCACATGCCAGTCTGTAATTTTTTGGAATCCACAGTGTTTGCAGATACTAGAAGTAGCATACAGGGAAACCAGAATGTAAGCCACTTTGCTCTCAGCAATGCTTGCAACTGGGGAGATTGACTGGTGTAAAACAGTTGCTTTGAGATAAACGTCTCTTTCAAACACTGGTTTTCCTGAAGTCCAGAAGCACAAATGTTTTGAATGGAAAAGCTGACCACAAAAAGGGGAAAATAAAAACATCACTAAAGGAGTATAAGAAAATTATTATGTTATCATAAAGAGAGAAACTGAAATAAAAGGAGAATTTATTCAAGGTGGGAATGCGTAATGTATAAGAAATTAATATAGAAGACAGATTAATTAATGAAAAAACGCATTACAACAACAAATCTTAAAGCACTAGGGTATTTGTGGAGATTCTTAACACAGATTCTTAATTCTGTCTTTTCTAAAAGCAGGCAGTTAATATTTTCTGAATGAGAGGTCAGTAGAGACTCCATACTGTGCAACACGATCAGTGTTCTTTTCCACAAGTAAAAGCTGAGAGCTATCATACATGCTCACGTTGCAATGCAATGAGTGCAACTGGGTACACACTTATTTTTTTCTCTGCACTGTTTATTATTTTTTCATACAAGGTTTCAGATTTATTAGTACCAGAACATCCTTTGCCATCATTGCTGCCCTGAAGTATTGTACGCCAAAGCTGGTGGCCCTAAACTGAGGTCAATCACAGACATTCTGCCTTTTTCATCTACTTAACCAGGAAGGGCATCTTAGTTATGCGAGATGTACCTTGAGTTGTCTGACCTACTGCTCTAGAACTTCAGGTCATCCTGAAGTTTGGGTCTGGTTTTGCACTACTTGCTATATATATATTGCATTTATACTGAAAAAAAAACCCAAACCAAACCCACTTCTCAGAGAAACATCAGTCAATGAAAAGCAAAAGATTTATATTTTGAGATACCCTGAAGATCTTCAATATCTTAATATTTTCAATATCTGAAGTCAGTAACTTGCTGTTACCTAGCATGAAGCACAACTTTTGGACAACTGACATAAAGTTCATTTCTGTTAAAAAAAAACAGGTGTATTTGGAAGTAGCCTGCAGATGACATTTTGAGATTTACCAAGATATAACTGTATTAACAAAATATCTATTACTTAAGTAAAGCCATGCACTTAACATTTCATTTAGCATTTTCTATTGATGAGCGCTTTTGTGACCAGTATGAGTTGTTCTACTTGCCCTTTGCTTTTGCAAAGACTTTGTGGATGAGATTCATCTAACCCAACTTTACAATGCAGGCACCTACTTCAAAACTAGACACCCACAGCTACCAGTACAGTCAGCAGAGTCAAGTGGACATTTTTTAAAGCTTACCTTCTCTAACCTACTTTAAATGCTCTCTTCTGGATAAGACAAATCACACCCTGAAAGTGCCCATTTCCCTCCACTGGTCATAAAGGGACTCTAGCCAAAAAGCCTGCCAAATCTCACACTAAAAGCCTGAGGCTGAATGCTACAGCTGTTCCTCTGCCAAGTAATACTCACAGAGAGGCGAAATTAAATCAGTGGAACTATTTCTGGGTAGATTTTTGAAAGATTTAACCCAAACTTTTAGAAATCTGAGTGCTGGTTGTGAGTTCATACATATTTAGATATCTTGAACATTCAAATAGCTGTGCCAGCTATTTGTGCACAGCCTTTGGATATTTCCTAGAAGCACGCTCAACTACCGTTAAGATTGCATAAATGTTAAGAAAAAAGTTAACTCTAAGGTTCAACTATGTGACTGGAAAGTTAAAAAACAATTCTAGGTGTTCCAGATTTAGTGTTACAGATGTTTTAATGTTTAAGATGCTTCAATTTAATATTGATAATCTTCTTAAACAGTAAGCACTTGCTTGCACATACCAGTCAAGATTATTAGAGATGTTGCCATCAAGAGGAACACCAATTAGACCAGAATTCTCTCTGTTCTTTTTCCTGAAGGTTATGAGCTTCAATATCTACCTATGAAGTATCAGTGATGAACACAGATATCCTCAGATTGCATAAAGAATAGCTTCTCTACCCCAATAATACTTGTGATTCCACAGAGATGCATGGTAAAAAAAAAATCAGTCCAGAAATAAGTCGATTATATTAAGCTGTCTGTAAGTCCTGGGGGAAAAAAATCTGATGTGGAACAAGACTTTCTCTTTGGGTTTACTATTTTGAATTTCAAATAAAATTACTAGCTGCTTGATGGCAAAAAAGAAGAATCAGGCTTGAGCAGGTAGTAGCAACTGAGAGAAGTTTCACTATTTTAACAGAACAGAGAGAAGAAGCAGTGAGGCAGAGGTCCAAATCTGGAAAGAACAAAAACCATGAAGAAAGAAAGGAAGGCAAGTGGCAGATGTATTGAGTAAGCACAGCTGAATCAGAGAACTGCCAGTGACTGTGAGGAGCTACAGAGTAAGAGCAGGAAATGGCGCAGCACGAAACTGGCTGTCCATGAGACAGCTGAACAGCATCAGCTAAAAGTCGCAAGCAAAAGCAAAGTCTGATAGGGAGAATGAGCAAGCATTGATGGCAAAAAATGAGGTAGGGTGAGAGCAGGACACGGGACAGCTTTCATTAGTAGGCTTGCTTCCGCCCCTGAAACACAGTATATGTATACCAGGACTAATGAAACAAAAGCAGAGTGTTCAGTGTCTAATAAAATGATAATTTATCACTACTCACAATTTATCTGTTGATTCACATGTTCCTTAGCATAAGAAGCTTGTTCTAGCTGGAAAACTAAGAAGAAAATAAACGCACTTTTTTGTAAATATATATATATATACACACACACACATATATATGAGTTGAGCTGTGAAACAAATGTATATTGTACAGAATTAATTGCACAAACACTGATTAGCAAAGATTTGAACAAAATACCTAAATAGCAATTTTACTATTAAATAGCAGTTAGTACCCCTCTCCATGACCTCACAATTAAGAGAATATTAATTACATAGGCAAATATCAAGACCTTAATACTGTAAAAGTATTTGAACTTAGTATTATTGTTTAAAGTAGAAAATATCATCATTTGTACTGCATTCATAATTATTAATTTAAAAATATATGACAAAATGACCTACCAAACTCGAGCAGAAGTTTGTCTAAGTTGCTCAAAAGCCTGTCACTCATTCTGGAAGCTACAAAAGAAAAATGCAATTCGAATATTTAAACAGTCAGAAGCTTTACTGATACAACAAAAAAAGTCAAAATTGCAAGACAATACCATACATTTTAAGATAAAAGGGAGGGAAAAAGTTTTAACTGCATTTGAATTACTATCTAAACCACTTTAGTGGAACCAAATTTCTCACTGTGGCAATGCACTCACTGAAAGTTTAAAGCACAGTTAGGGAAAAAAGGAGGTATATCACAAAAAAAAAAAAAATCATTTAGGTAAACCTTTTATCCTGCAGCAGTTCTGTCTTTGAGAGGTTTAATGTTCCTAGAAAACATCAAGAATGCAAGAAAAGATGCTTGCGTACAAAATGTGCAGCCTCTGCTCCATCTGTTTTCCTAAGCCTACGGACAGCAATGCTGGTAACGGAAAAGCTACTCATCCATTTTGTACGCTCTTCCTGTAGCAATTGCAAAGTACATTTAAATCAGAAGGTATATGCATAGGTGATTAAAGGCAGAACTCATATACAATGGAATGCAGATTATTACAGATTCATTCTTCTGTTTGTAGAGCATTGCTATGTGCAAAAACTCAGTTACGGGGTTTTTAAGAGTTTGGGAGTCATGTAGTCTTCTAAAAAGGATGCAATCAACATTTTATTAGAACGTGCTGAATACAGCTTGCCAGCTCAGATATACTCAATATTAAGCAAACTTACCTGGTACTTAACTGTGCCACAATGGCTTCCCCATACCCATAGCACTGTGTAAGAAGTAAAGCCACAACAAATTGGTGATAACGATGAGATCCTAATCTGGGATAAAGTGAAATAGAAAACAACTGCAGAATTTAACTAAAGTGGCATTAAGGCTACATACTGTAACACTGAGACTGTGGAAACAGAAGCGGCTGGGGAAGCATTTAAAATGCTGGATGTTTGGCAGAAATTAATTTGCCTGACAGTTAAGTGGGGATCAGAACATCTAATCCAAGTGACTGGATTAGTATAGGCTGCAATAAAAACTCTGAGAAAGAGATAATAGTTTTACCAAATGTATTTAAAACCTTGGATTCCTAGTGCCTGGAAACACTCAAGATTGCAACAAAGCATTTTCTGAAAATTCTAAGACAAAGAAATACTAACTCGAGCCTCAGGTGAATGCAGAATATTTTTGCTTTTACACAATGTAAAAGAAGATTCTAATTCCTTTGGATGCAAAAATTAGCTTGGAGCATACATAAACATCTGTCTCTAGAAGCTGTTTAAAGATGTTTGTTAGTTGTTTCCCTGACAGTTCCCATTAAAACTGCAAAATATTGGGGCATACACGGAAGGTACACAGATGAAAGCAAAATAAAAAGCACAAAACATTAAACAGCAAAGAATTTCTATTTGTTGTTTTATAAATCACAACACAAAGCTGACCAGCAGAGCAAACTATACAGAGCAGACTATACAGCTGCATATTACTAAGATACATATCATTCTATCATCTAGCCACTAAGACAGTTACAATTAATTTTAGCTTTTGAATGTTTTTTGATAGAAAGAAACAGAACTAGAGTGTTTCAATTTTTTCTGTAACTTTACAATACAATTTATATAAAGGCTAAAGTTGCAGAAAATGACAGTGCTTCTAAAAGAATACATATGTAAAATACCTGCTATACTGGATATTGTTAAAATGAAGTAACAAAACAGCAAATGACAAATGTCATTCCATGTTTTGAATTATGATGATACATACGTCACTAGTAGAAAGGGCTGAGAGATTCAATTGCACTGGAGATCCATAGGATGTCTGCAGATTTTTAAAACAGTAGTTAACACCAGCCTAAAACAAAAGACATCTAAATATTGGACAGTTGATGACTTCCAGATTATGACTGTAGTAAGGACTGATTCTTGGTGCTACTGGAGAAAAGCAGCATCAAATCATTGCCCAACCCTGGATGACGAATTCCAAGGATGTTCTTATATGCGACTGCTATTTTTGTTAAAGAGAAATACGTAATGCACAGCAATGGGAAAACAGCAGTGAAAAATACCCACAATCTATTAGGTAAATTTGTTCCTTAAAATCAAACGTGCAATTCTACCCATTGTCAGCTTGTAACAGTATTAATTTCTGTTGGCTTCATATAAATAATTCCAGCAGGGCTCTTTCGAGAGCAAGCCATATTTTGTGTGTGCTATTCACTACTGTTAAAGACCCTCTGAAGTGACTGGTTGATTCTTCTTGAATTTTAGAAGAGTTCACATTTTTGTACTAACTTCTCTTAAAAAAAAAAAAAAAATGCCTCTCATCGTGTTATGTTCTTCTGCCCCTCTTTGCAACACCACTTTTAGGAACCCAGTGAGGAGATGTGAACCCTGTGGCAAGACTTGAGCCTGCATTCAAGGGGAAGACGTGCCATTCTTTCTCGAAACCTGCTGCCTTTTTCACTGTTTCTAACATCACTGGAGCCCTTTCCTGACTGGCAGCAATTCCATTTATTATATCCGAGTTAAAGTAATTGTAGGACACTTCATTTATGAAGTCGCTGTTCCTGACACGTTTTAAAGCGCACTGCCACCGTGTATTAAGTACTGTGCCTTCGTTACTAGCTACTAACGTGTTTACTGACATGTATGTCAAGCCCTCAGAACATCAAACATCTTCTGGATTGCCATATTTAACTCAGTCGGGCACGTATCAAACAAAAGGATATTGCTGCAGATTATTCCCTAAATTCTTGGAATGTAAAAACCAATTTTTGTCAAAATGGTAAGCGAAAAAACTCATTCTTTGGAATACCAGAGGGGCTGCGGGTGAGCGCCACAAAATGGCGGTGCTAAGAAAGGGGAGCGAGTGCCCCCGGCGGAGGGGTGTCATGAACCGCGGCTGTGAGGTGACCCCTCTGCATCTCGGGTGCCATCAGCACTGTGAAAGTGACCAAGCCATGGTGTCCCTGTACCAGCTGAGGCGCTGCCGGAAGGGGAAGGGCGAGGAGGGGCAAGACAGCCGTGCAGGCCGTCACCCAGGGCCGTCAGGCGGAGGGGGCCGGAGCACAG
>JANHGB010017614.1:0-10860 GCA_026283785.1 Coracopsis vasa | reverse complement strand
CTATCTGGAGCATTCAATTGAATCTCTCTCTTGTTAAGGACAAAATAATAATGAAAAGAAGAAGGAGAGGGGGGCTTAGTTTACAAGACCATATCTGGCATATGGATGAGTGCACTAAATAGAGTGGTTTTGCTGCAAAATGACTAACCTTCATCAGACGTGTACAAACAGCAGTACCGAGCTTCCACATTCAAACTGTCACTACCAACTCAAGGTGTTTCTAACAGTCACATCAAAGGAAGAGTCTCCCACAGTGAGATCAGGAGCTGCTCAGTCCACAGCCTGGCTTTGTTATCACACTGTAGTGCAAAAAAACCTCATTAAAGTTGCAATACAGAAAGGTAACAATAAAAGATTTCATCCTTCCTCTTCTAGTGTGATCCCAGTCTCCCGTCACCTTTCCCACCACCCCAGAAGAAAAGAATTAAGCTCAAAGAACAACAGATGCTCTTTGAAATGAGTGTGTATTCAGTGATAATGTGTGAGCAGCGGGATACAGCAGAATTAAAGTCAAGGTGTGAAAGAGCAGACTTCACACTAGGTGTGTGTATATATGTGTGTGTATACACACACTAGAATGGCCACATTACTCTCGCTTATTATAAATCATTCACTTGGGATAGACTAGAAGGAAGATCACTCCCATATCCAGACCACAGAAGATTTTACCCCTCCTTGCTGCTAAAAGCAGTGGAAAACCCCACAAATCTGTATTTCAGATTCTTTGAAATCATTTTCCTAACAGTGAACCAAAGTCAGTTACATTCTGGAGCTTTAAACTGAGTCAACAGATTAAAAGATGAAACATTTCTATTTAAATCTTTACTTGAATTTGCCACCCTGAAATTTATACATATATATATTTATATATATAGGTTTTGTCATCAAGTGCATGATATTAGAATCAAAGGTAGTAAAACCATTGATCTACAGTAAGACAATATTAATATTACCATATAGCTTTTATAATTAATTTGCTGCCAGATGAAAGGGAAACACTGGGTCTTTTTAATGCTGGTGATTAAAGGGAGAAGAAAACCTTTGAAAGGCAGATTTGCATGTACAACATGTTGCACTAATTCCAGCAGATCACTTGGAAATTGTTAGTGTATTTGGAGTCACGTTGCAAAGTTTGGGACAAAAGACTTAGGAATTGCAGCAGAAAAAGCAGATCAGTGCTTAGGTACTGAAAATTTGGAAGTCTGAGCTTGTTAAACTCATGTTCTAGCTTAATTTGTTTACATGCTTTATTACAGGTCAGGTTTTGAGCAAACGCTGGTATCCACATTAACACAGATGTCCATAGAAAACCTAGGAAAGGAGGAGGGAGAAGTCAGTTGATTCTATAGAGATTGAAGTTATTTTTGGTAACCAATCCAACCTGGCTTCACTCAAATAACTGAACACCTACCTTGAGCCTAGCTTGATAATTTAAATGAGCACAGTTTGGATTGTCACTGGCAGTTTGAGTGCTTTCACTGGGTTATGCCCACCTGGGAACCTCTGTGTAGCTCTGGCTTGTGAAAGGGCTGAAGCCAAATGATTTACTTTACATTTATAGCATGCTGGAATGAGACTGTTCCTCCGGTTTTCAAGTTCTGCTCTTCTATTAATAACATAAGAGACCTGAAAAAAAAAATCAATTTCAGGTTTAAAATCTGAAGCAAAATGCACAGCTCTGCTTTGTACTTTTCCTCCATGTAACCCATGTGTGACAAAAGAACAGGGATGTAACTCCAGTCATCTTTTCTTACAACAAGTTCTGTGTGTGAATCTGGGATTTCTATGCACTGTATCCTTTAAAATCAATGTTTCCATGGATTTCAGGGGCAGTGGATGCAACCCAGTCGTCGCTGTTTTCTTACTCCTGGCTTTGCAAAGCTCACAGAGGAAAATTAAACAAGACTCACTATTTGCAGTGTAGGTTGGTTATAAACCTTCTGCTACATGGGGGAAGGCTCTTCCCTGTGCTCCCAAAATACTTTATGCTGGATCAAGTACAGTCTTGCAAATGGCATAAATGGCATAAAGCTGTCCTAAAAAGTATATAGCTGGCATAAACTCTGTATTATGTACTCTGGTGTTTTGAAGATCAGTCACAACTGATCCAAGTGAAAATACTACCACTGGGTGCATTTGACAGAGCAGGTATTCCTTGTTAATGATCATGGAGCTGTGGCTGGAATGTGGCTGGGAACTATTTAACTGCTCCATGAAATTATGGCAGGCTTTCCTGATTCCCAGGTGCAGTTTGGGGCTTAACTAATTAATGCCTGCAAAACACTTTTAAGATATTAGATGAAAGATCCCACAGAAGAGCAAATATCATCATAATGGAAATATTTTGAAGGAAAAACTTGGAGGTGTGATTGAAGTTTGTAAGTAGCTGGAGTATTCAGCTTATGCTAGATGAGGACAGACTTAATCCCTGGTTATATTGATGTGATGGGCAGGTCTGCATGTTTACCAGCACTTCTAGCAATAGCTGAAAACCCCAATATTGGACTCAAAATATGATTTTTCATCATCCTGAAAGACATTCTCAAATGAATTTTCCTTCCAGCACTGGATTTTCATAGTGATTATGAATTAGTCAGGTTATTTACATCTTTCACTCTCACTTCACTTAATGATAGTCAAATATAAAAAAATCCCTGCAAACTGCTTTTCATAATGTTTGATTTTCCTTGTATAATTATGCCCTAAAGGACGATTCTTTATACTCAGTCTGCAGCCCTTGATGAATGCAGAAAGGACAGAAGGGAAGAAAATATCCAACGCTTTATCCTGGGCTTTGATTTCCGAAAAGACAACGCACATGTAGAATCTTATCATAGAATCATAGAATGATTTGGGTTAGAAAGGACCTTAAGATCATCCACTTACAATCCCCTTCCATAGGCAGGGACACCTCACACGAGACCATGCCACCCAAGGTTCTGTCCAGCCTGGTCTTGAACGCTGATAGGGGTGAAGCATTCACCACTTCTTTGGGCAACCTGTGCCAGTGCCTCACCATCCTCACAGTAAAGAATTTCTTCCTTATCTCCAACCTGAACTTCCCATGTTTCAGTTTGAATCCATCACCCCTTGTCCTATCACTACAGTCCCTGATGAGAATCCCTGATGGTTCTTCTGTTTTGGCAGTGAGGTGACACAGAGGCAGATAAAGTGTCCACCTTTGGAAGACCTCTAGCCTATTAAGATTAAAAATGGAGCAGTGGCTTCCTTATCCCTCCATATTATCCAGCTTCTCAGGCACAAAAAGAATTCCTGCTGAATCAACATGACACTTTCATCCTTGCATAATTTCCCTAATCTATGTGTTTACAAGGAAACCAGAAGCACTTGAATGTGATTATAGAAAGCGGAGAAAAATAACAATGGGCTTTTAAGTGAGTCTGCAGATGCCAAATATTAAGTTTCATTATTATTTATGCCCAGTGTGGATTTCTGAGCCTTTATGAAAAAATGAGTTTTACTCAAACTAACTTACTTTCCCCTCATTGAAAATTCCATTGCAGTTTTCACGTGAGTTAAGGGTACCACAGTTATCAGTTGCTGCTTGTCTGAGATACTTCAATTTCCCCTATTTCCAAATCAGGTCGTCATTCGCCTATCTTCCTCCAGAATAATTTTGTATCAGGAGCAGCAAGGAAGTGCATCGCTTTCCACCTGTATTACAGCTAGGAATTGTGAATCCATTCCGTATGCCTGAACTGATGATTCACTCTATCTTCCCCATGCAAAATAACCACACAGTGGAGACCAAAATAGACTTCTGCATTTTCCAGTTTAGGAAAGCAATAAAATAAACAGGCTTTGCCATTTTTTGAGGGACTTATATTTATCTGAAAGCATCTTATTTGTCACTCACATGCTATTATTCATTCTGCAGAATGCAGGGAGTACATAAGGAGCAAAGGGACTGGTGAATTCCAAGCATCATCTTCGCAATGCAGTGAGATCCACTTGGATGAAAGACATCCTAAAATATAATCGTATGATTAGTACATTCCATATAAATACACTACTAAGCCCCCTATAAATCCTCCATTCTTGCAGCAGATGTTTAAGAGACATATTGGTAGTGTTGCTGTTCAGGTTTTCTTCAACAGCACCAAATAGCTTCATAATATTAAGCGGAAAAGAATTATAAATGTCACCAATACCTTAAAAAGTCTCATTAGACTTTGCCTTTTCTACGGATAAGTGATTTAGAGAGCAATAATTAAATGTCAGGATATGAATCACAGATGAGACCCCGACATTTGATAGTGTTTTGTAAACAGACTAAATGAGTCCAAAGAGAGGTGAGAACTATTGGCGTTTCCATAAAAAAAGAGGAAGGTCTCCACAGAGGCTTTGGAAAGAGAATATGTTATTGAATGTAAATACAGGAGCCTGCTAAAGGTGGACTGGAATCCATTAGGGAAAGGAAGTAATTCAAGTGTGAAGATCAGGAGGCTGATTCTTGCAAAATAAGGGGGGTTTGCCCCTTACTTCTCCCTGGTTTTGCTCCCCCCCAAATTTGAGGAAATGAGCAGTTCAGAGGTTTGAAGACTTCCACTTACATAAATAGAAGCACGTTGAGGACAAAGTACATCATTTCATGCATGCTGAATTATGTCAGTTTTCCTATTTAATATGATAAAGGGAGAAGATGTTTTCATTTCTGCTGTTTGGCTGCAAGCTTTTATGATGAGTTTCCATAGCACACAGCAGAATAAAGCTCTCGGCTCGGGTGTTTAGACAGTACTGTTAAATAAATTACTATTTCAAGTTAACTTTTGATCCAAGAAGTGCTATTTTTTAGTTTACAAAAAGCTTAAATTAATAAGGTTTGTGTGCAGCTGTGAGGGGAGGGATGTGGCTGTACATCTTAAGTGCATTGAAATGGGAAACAACATTCTCTGCATCCACGGATGAATTGTGGCAGGTGCCTGCCTCCGTGCACTTCTTCCATCACAAACCAAGTTGAGTGTGGCACCGGCTCCCAGCAGATGTATAAAATCAAGTATGTTGCTGATAGGGATTTCTTTGTTTTCATACCATTATTTCCCCAGAATGAAATACGCAGTTGTGATAAAAAATTACATGGCAAAAGCTCCTTACATGAGGGATTAAAAGTTGAATCTGGTTTTGTTGTAATTTCCTGCTCTTCTGTTTCAATATATCAAGCAAATGAAGCTGATTTTCATTCTGCCCAAAGCTTGACTTTTTGCATTGAACAGTCAAAATGTGGGTTTACATCACCCAGTCCCTTAGCCAAGCAGAGAGTTTCCAAAGAGGAATTTTACTCCTGTGCAAGGTAAACATTCTTGCTGTTTCCTTTCTGCACCTTCCCAATTGACTCAGACTACAGAAAAGTTCATTTACTGTAATCAATATCATTTTACCTCATCCCTCAGTGAAAAAATACCTTCTGCCGTCAATAGCAATTAAAGAGACAGACAGGGACAGAAGTATTGATGGAGATGAAACCAGAGATTTCCACCTGCTCTCTGTCTTTTCTGCATATGTCATGGGACAACTGTTACTTGTAAAATACTGTATTTAGTAAATGCACATTGAGAAACTGCCTGGAGAGGGAAGCATCACAGTGGTGCTGGAGAATCAGGTTTGGGGCTGTAGTTTGCTGTGTTACAAAGACAGTAAATGAGGGACATCTGTGGGACCAGACTGGATGTACCAGCTGGAACAACGAACTTTGCCTATATGGTACAGGGATGGTGGAACTGCCCTTATTTCCAGTCCTGCAGAAATAATCTGTGGGATCAATGGTCTTTTTCTTCCTTATTTTTAAGCAGTGAGGGTAATGAGTGACTTGAATAATTCATGTAGAGTCAAGGTGGTTAATTGGTACCTGCATTCTTTAAATAGAAAGGAGATGTCCCACAGAGGCAGCTCATAAAAAACTTATGTGGTTTACAGGGAAACCATCTCACGGCATTCGCTGGCCCGTATTACATAAGTCAGGCTGTCAGCTACTCCTGCCTTTCTAAATCTATCAACTGCATCTTATCTCCAGTCTTCCCAGATGCAGGCGGAAGGCTTTAGTAACCGATCTCATACAGACACTCTGAGACCACTCCACATGTCAAGCAAAGCACAGGAAATAGAGATGATCAGGCAATTTACTTCAAAAGCACATTCCTTATCCGAACTAAAATGCCAAGCCAAAACCCAGTAGCATTCAATACCTCTGAAGGGGGAACAAAACCAATGAAATCAAGAGCAGAGTACACAGTGTGCTGTGGGTGATAAAACTCTCACCAAGGGAAGTTCCCTTCCTGCAAGAAGTCCCATATCAGCAGTGTGTTGAAGGGCCCAGTGCTGTGTACCTGGCTAAAATCCTGAAATTCCTAATCAAAATAACCTTGAGGCTTTTCATAGGATCAGATCATAGGATGGTTTGGGTTGGAAGGGACTTTAAAGATCATTTTTAAAGTGCTACTGTAATGTATTTATTTAACCCATAACATGATCCTTTTGTAAAGAAATCCCTTGGGATTATTACAGCCTTGATTTGTAGAACAGTAACATGGAGGATTTATAGCAAATCATCTCCTTGTGCTGCTGTCACACATCTAGAAAAATCCCATAATACTACATATTAACACTGCCTCTCATTGTGTTTAGTGAGGTGCTATGCGATATAACAAAGGATGGTGAGATCTGCCACTACAGTAAAGAAACTGAGGGAAAAAGCTTCCTTTTAGTTTGAAACTTCAGTTACTTCATATTAACATGGATCCGCAATCAGGTGTCTGCTTCAGTCAGTTCAGTTACTGGAACTGGGAATTCTGCTCCAATCTACCCAGTTAAAAGAATTGTCAGGATCTGCTTGTTTAATGGTGCATAAACCTTCCTCCCAACTCGGGATTAAACAATAAAATCTACATGAAAAATACATATAAGTGCTTTAAAAAGCAGAACCAACTGTTACACATTTATTACCCTCTCTCTAGCTGCTCTTTATCACAATGACAGGTCTTGGAGTTTGTGATCCAGTGCCTCCAATGACAGGACCATGAGGACATTCCCGTCACCAGCCCTTCTGTATTAGAACCGAAGCAAAAATAACTAAATGCAAAACTCAAACATCTTCCGCATAACATTTCAAACTGCCATTTAAAATGTACAAACACTCCCGAGCACGGGAGAGTCTTTTCTTCTTCCATCCTTTCATTCCTTTGTGGTAACCCTCCCTAACAGTACCTTTGACAACTAAACACGGTTTCTGACTTGTGATCAAAACTGCATGAGAGCTCCGTCAGTTTTCCCTCCCCACATCTCCCTTTCCTTTGCAAAGCAAGAATCAAATCTCATCTCCTCACTCAAAGACACTACTTATCAAATAAGTAATTATTTCTGCTCTCTCTCTATTTACCCTTTGTTACCCCCACTGGAGCAGGTACCTAATGCACTTCCTTTCACACTTCTGTCTCTTTGAGAAACCTCTGCTGTATTTTACAGCTGCATGAAGAGATAACCCTGGCAAAATCAAGGCTGAAGTAAATGTTGATGTATTTATTAGTCTGGTCCTACCTTAAGATAAGCAGGCAAAAATAAGTGATTTTTTTCTGCTTTTGTTTTCTAGAAAACAACAAATCCACATACATCTGATGTTTTTACTTGTGTTATTAATATGTTGATAAACTATTTAATGACTGCTGTTTCCAAAAAGAGAGGGGCACTTCTTCAAAGGAATAAGCTCTAAAGGCAGTGCTGGAGCAGCAGTAGCCTTCCCACAAACACCTTCAAAGTTGTTCTCTTGTCCCTTTGCTCAGGCAATCTGCAGCTCTCCACGCTGAAAGCCCTGGTTTGCTGAACAAATCAATACCTGGGATTTCTCTCTGCAAAGCCTTTTGAAGCTCAAGCAATTGTCTTGACGGGCTCTGACTTGCTCCTGGGAAGAGCACGATCAATTATCTAATCCCACGGAAACAAAGCACTGGAGTGAGTGCCCTGTGTGGTGCCAGCCCTGGTGCTGGGCAGCATATGGACGACTCACATGAGGTGCACCTGCTTATCCAGTGCAGTCCTTATGAAACCATCACCCTGCTTTGGCAGCTAACGATGGGCTTTGAAAGGGAGCAGTGCGTTAAAAGTGAGCATGGCTCCACATCAGGCATCGCACATCAGGCATCGCACATCAGACATCGCACATCAGACATCGCACATCAGACATGAGATTATTGCTGTTAATGAGGCCAAGAACGCAGATAAGAAGCTACCCTGAACCCCTCAGCGCTGATGGGGATGAAGGAAAGCTTGAGCCCTATCCCTACGCTGCCCCAGCCAATGGGGCTGAGCCCCGCCTCGCCTCAGTCAATGGTGACAGAGCCCTTCAGGGCGGGCAGGGCTGGCTTCATCTGAGCCTGTTTTCATTCCAGAAGCTTCCATCATGACGCCTTTTCCACCTGCACAGGGTTCCTGCTGAGCTGTGTCCACTTCCCCCAGATGAGGCAGTCCCCAGGGAGCTCCCTAGGGCAGAAATCCCTCTTTCCTGCTCTTCACCCTCAGAGTTAGTTGGGTGCCCCAACAGCAGCCATGTGGCAATGGGTTTGTGTTCGGAGGAGATAAAGAGGGAGGAATGCAGTGATTTATTCTGAGCTTACATCATTTGTGCTAACAACATAATAAGTTTAAGGCTGGCTCTGAAGCAGGTCTCCAGCCTGCATTCGTCCTGTGCACTGTTACATGGATTCTTTGTGTGGTGAACAGGAGAGGTCTGATCTCCACAGCACTCCACTCAGTGTGACATGTAGTAGTTTCATGCTCAAATCCACAGTTTGCCTTTACTCTAAGTCATATTTACCTTTCAGGGTATAGTCTGTGTGTTATCAAATGAAAGGGTTGATTCCATATTCATTTTGTAAGAGATGAAAATGTCAACACCTTTTTCTGATTTTAAGCTAGTTTCTGTTACAGCTAAATAGAGCTGTGTTCATTATCTCACTGCCAGAAATGAAACAGACTGATGTTTATGTGTTGGGGCTGTAATCTCACAAAATGCATAGTAAATACTCTCAAGAAATAGTAAGGGGTACTCTGCTATAGAAAAGGTTAATGAAAGGGGTTAATGAAAGTACATGGTCCAGCTTGCAGGCTTTGGCTGCTCCTTTCAGTAGGAGCCAGCCTTGCTGACCTGCGTGACACGTGGTTTGGATTAGGGAAACAGGAGATTGTCTGAGGTTGCTGCCAGGACAAGGTGGAATTCCTGCTGCTGAACTCAGGGGGGTCTGTCAGGTTGATCTGGCCCACTCTGCTGTTCATTCCTCCCTCAAAATGCAGCCAGAGTCAAGGCAGTGTGCTGGTAGCATGCTTTGTTTGTCTTCCTCGGTGTTAATAATGGACTTGGAGAAAGGAGTTATTATGCTAATCATCCAAATTAAAAGGGGCTGCTGGTGGAAGGCTGTGGCTCAGTGTCCCTGGCCAAATGGCAATCCTCTGAGTTTGCTTCCTGTCTCTCCCCAGTGTTTTCAGCCCACCCCTTCATGTTGGTGGCTGTCCTGATGCACCTTCGCTCTTCCCTTGATCCAAGGAGGAGGCTGAGAAACAGCAGCACTCTTCAGAGCGCAGAATGCACAGTGCTTTTAATTGTGCTGGAGGTTCCAGGCTGTGTTTGAGGCCAAGGTATGTAACAGTGATGAAGATCTGCGTGACAACCTGGCCATGATGCCTTTTTCTTTGGCACTTGAATGTGAAGATCTAAGTGAATCTGTGACCTTCGTAAAAGGACTTGGAGGATCCTCTGATCCTCCTCTGGCCCCCACTGAGAAGGTATCCAGACCCCAGACACTATCATCTGAGCTAAGTTGACATTAATTAGTTTCCTTGTTAGCAATTGCTGAAATGATGCAATCTCAAGGGTGAAATATAGCAGCTAATTAATAGAACTTAATTTACACAGTGTCATTGTGATACCTCCACTAATACATAATCACAACAACAACAATAATAACAACAGTAATAATCTCCGTCACCCAGAGTGTTTTTCACATCCTGCTATGGCTGATCACATTTGTCAGTCTTCCTGGCACAAAGGAAAGCCAAAGTGATTTTTGTTGCTCTTAGATATGACTGAACTTGGTGCTTTTTTTAGTATTTAAAATCATAATTTTTTAGTTTTAATTAAATTGTATTTTTTGACATATTTGTATACTTTTCAACTAAGTCTTGCACTTGCAGGCAACCAGTTATTCTACCAGAGGATCCCACAGTTAATATTTCTAGGTTTGAAGCTTCACTTCGTTTGAGACTATATAAATAAGGTTCCCATGAAGTATTTATACAGCCTAGCAGAGACAGAAACAGCAACAATAAGTAAATAATGAAGAATCATAAACTATTTGTGCTTTTACACTTTAAAACCAGAAAACTTGTGTTTAAAAACTATGAATTTTTAAATTTTTTAAGTAAAAGAAAAACGTAGTTGTCACATAAAACCAAGACTCCTTCCATGTTGGAAGGATTCTGCATTTCTTAGCTCTTTTTTTCACTGTGATCTGGTTTTGTTGAAGTTAGTTATATTTGATTTATGCTCTATATACATAGACAAACCACCTGTCTTCTATATAGGTGCATATCTTCTGTATGAGATGCATACATGTCTCTGTGTATTGGTAAGCACACCCTGTACGTACAGCTGGTTAGCCACTTGCTAATTTCTGTGTGCCATGGAATATAGAGTGTGCCTTATTAATTCATCACCTTGTCTCTGTGATGATATCACACATCCTCTGCTGTTTCAGTGACATTTATTCATCTTCTAAAACCCGTGTGCAGATGGCTTTGGATAGATTTTACCTAGCCCCAACGTCAATGAAAGCTCTCTGTTGTTTGAATTGTATT
>JANHGB010017609.1:5840-39766 GCA_026283785.1 Coracopsis vasa | reverse complement strand
AGAGCCTTGGGTGACATGGTTTAGTGTGAGGTGTGCCTGCCCATGGCAGGGGGGTTGGAACTTTATGATCTTTAGGTCCTTTCCAATCCTAACCATTCTATGACTCTGTGATTCTAATACTCATTGAATTTAGTGTAGAAATCCAACAGCCTTTCCAGTATTTAAAAGCCAACAACAAATCTTCCAGATTATGGCCTAATGTGGCTGACGAATGGCAGCTGCACCTCAAACACTCAGAACCACCCCCTGGTGAAGTCCTCTGCTATCCCTCATGTCTAGCTGCTGAGGAGAAAGAAGCAAGTGCTCATTTATACGTCTAGGGAAATGTATGTATACATGCAGATGTATGTCAGCCCTCTCCTGATTTATGCAGATAAGGTTATTTTTATAACCATAATGTCTCTATTTTTTTTTAAGGTCTATGTTTTAAATTTTCCAAACAAACAGTAAGATGGGATACATTTTGTGGAAATTAATACAGAACTTTATATCTAGCAGGACAAACATTCAATTTACCCCTAGCGACTAGGCTAATTGGATTTAAAGCTAGGACTTAGTGGGATCATTTGAATTTTGTGTAAACACAGTTGAAAGCCTTTGCACAGGGCAATACACAAGCTTTATGAAATGAACTGGGCAGATAAGAGTGGTGAGCAAAGAGCAGAAGCCAAACTGCTGGTGTCCCCAGGGACAGCCTTGTGTATGAGCAAAATGGGTGACCTCCTGTTGGCTAGCACTGACATGCAGCGGCTTTTTTTTCCCTCTTCATTACACGGCTGCTTTTGAAACACAAAATATGCTACATGGGCTTGGGAAGGGTGATCTTCCTTGCCACCAACAGGGTCTAAAACCTAACAGTTTATTTCTTTGGCTCTTTTCATTTACTTTCTTTTTCCATTTACTTCATAGTTTTATCTATCAACAGGCCAGATGGATTCAATGAAACCATTCTGCAGCATGTATACAAGTTCTTTACTGATGGAATTAGTAGTTCTCTCTCATGAAGCTTTCCTGCTGAAGTCACACAAAATGGACTGCATTTATGTAAATTCCTCATTTCCTTCAGGAAAATCTTTCTTATTGTTTTATTTTCCTGGCTAATGTGAACCTTAATCAGTTCTCTTCTCTCCCATGGAATTCAATAAAAGTATGTTTACAAAGGCTTTGCAAGTATTTTAAACTCAATTTGAGGAATGATATGTTATAAATCAAATATCTATAGAAAAAAATGTATAGAAAATAAGTCCCCCGTTTACAAGCAACCAAGAGAAGTGATTATAGAGCTCAAGAACAAGCTGCCATAGCTGCTGCACTTTAGTGGTTCATTAAGTCTTGGGAAATAGTTACACACTGAAAGACACGTGAAAAAAGCTACAGCATGAAAGCCTCTCATCAGCTCCCAATATGCCATCAGATATCATTTGTGATGAAAGATCAATTGCTTCATTCCCTTTTCTCTGCTAAACACTTCTGCTAGTCAGAATGTTAAGAAATATTCAAACGTTTATTTTTTTAACTCTCTCTGTTACTGGGATGAAGGGCTCCAAGTGGGGACTCAATACTGTTACAAAAACTATCCCCTGAATTAAGGTTGGGCTTCTTCCTGAGACCTGATGAGTGATCTGGAAAGGGAACTTTACAACACTTCCTGAGCCCTTCTTTACGGTTTTCTGTATTACAGCAGATGCTGATCCAAAAAGAAGAGAGCACCATTTGTATTTTCTAGATAGCATTACTGTTTTTTTTCTGTCTTTTGGTTATTAAGGCAGGAAAACTGATTTTATTTGTGGTATAAGGAAGAGCTAGCTAATCTATAATTTTGAACGAAATAGATTTGCTTGTGTAATGGAGTCAGAAACGCTGAGGAGGCAAAATACTTTATCGCATGATATTTATCAGTATAGCACAGATGACTTCTCTGAAAACTGAATTTATGTGCAAGCTGCCCGCTAATTCCCAGGCATGAGAACATCTGAGTTTCACAGACATCTTTCAGGTGAAAAAGTTTCCTACTTTACACAAGCAGGAAACTTTAGCGACTAAACCAATTCTGTATTACTAGCACTCTTCTTTCAAACAGCTTCATTCCAGAGACAGATGGTCTGGAAAGGTGAATGTCTGCAGAAATTCCGGGTTTTGTTCCAACTAAGGAGCAATGCCTTCCCAAGTAAAGCTCCAAAGTTCTCCAAAAAGTCAATGTTCTCCAAAGACTTGGGAACATTGCAATATATGGCTACCTAGCTTAAACAGAGTAGGAATCAGTTGCTTCAGTGCATGTCTCTGTCTTGGACAAAAAAAAGTGTACAGTAGTGGATACCATCTTGCTTCCCCAAGCGTCATTTAGTTGTATTTAAATAGAAAAGAGAAAGGAAGAAGTTACTAAGGGCAGAAAATAAAATAAGAAGTAACAAGACAAATATATACTTAAAAGAAACAAACAGGCCAAAGTAAGAAAGTAAACAACAAGGAGATAAGACAGGACAAGAGGTAGCAGCCTCAAATTGCACCAGGGGAGGTTTAGATTGGAAAAATTTCTTCACTGAAAGGGTGATCAAGCATCGGAACTGCCTCTGCAGGGAAGTGGTGGAATCACCATCCCTGGAAGTGTTCACGAGCAGTGTAGACGAGGCCTTCAGTGACATGGTTTAGTTGTGGTCTTGGCTGTGCTGGGGTAAAGGTTGGACTCGATGATCTTAAAGGTCATTTTCAACCTAGTTGTCTATGACTTAATGAATCTATGAACTGTGCAGAATTAAGGTATGCAAAACATTGGGAGATGACCATTTTGTCCCAAGGGGGAGACTGCAGTAGTCTGCTTAAATGAAACAGCATGTATACTCACTTGAATTCACTTCCTAAGAAACGTATTATGATAACATGTTTGCATGGAAGAGCTAATGATTGTTTAGCTTAGATATAATCCTTCCAGAGACACATTATATCAAGCACAGCTACTTTTAGAGAAAGGACCATCAACATTCCAGTAAAAAATTACTGAAAGGAACTTCTGCTATAACTCCATCTGCTTACTTGTTCCCAAGGCTCATATATTTCTCCACTGTGATGCTCTGCGCTTTGTAAGGAAGTAATGAGTAGATGGTGATGCTGTTAGGCCTGGCATGGTCCTGACGGTACCACAATGCTGACACCACAGTGTCTGTCTGAGTGCTCCCCTGCCCAAACAGGAAAGCTTCTCCCCATCCTCCCTCTTCATCCTGACTGCAGAGGCATGTTGGACTTGTATGGTGTGGCCACACAAGCTTGGTTTACTGTCCTGATTAGGTTGCGGTAATCAAGACAGTGCCCCTGGATAGACCTGATTACATCAGTTGTGTATATCTTTATCCCCTTTCCTGTTCTTGACCCTCCCTTTCACCATGCTTGGACCTTGCTTTCTCTGTCCATCTCCTCTCCCATAAACAACTCAGCCCAAATTACTTTTTCCCAATTGGTCTCAGCTTTGCTACATCTATACCCAAATATGGTATTTCTAAGGAATCTCGGCCTTATATGTTACTACTGATAGGGTTATCTAGGTATGCTTGCCTGCAAAATGTCCCCAGTAACCTCCTTCACTTACCTGTGAAATTCAACCATTTCTCACATAACTCCTCCTTTACCTACTGCAAGATCCAGCTGTCCTTTACAGCGCTATCTGAAATTTTGTCATCTTCTCACGTTGTCATATCCAGAAATTTCTCATGTCATGTCCCATACTGTATCTACATCCTAATCGGTTATCATAACTCCAGACCAGTGTCTGGTCCACAGCCACAGCCCCTGACTTCCTCTATGCTAAAAGTCCACACAGAAGCTGATACACTTTTCTGAACTTCCAAACTACTTCAGCTCATTCTAAGCCCCATGCACATTTTCAGACTACAGCAGCTATTTACAAATTAAATATCTTGGGACTCTGCACCACAGATTTGCTCTTGACCTCAGTGAAATCAAAGAAAGAACACCAAGTCTGAACGAGGGCTGTTACAGAATTTAGGTATTAAGAGCAGAAGGCTGAAGGAGTAAATCGTTCAGTATTAGAGGTCTACATTAGCCTTCTTGCACAGCAATTTCCTTTATGACCTTGAGCAGGTAATCTACAAGTAATCACAGGTAATCACAGGTAACCTACAAGTGAGGTTAGGCGCTGGCTCGCCTGAAGGTTTCTTATGCTGAGCTCCATATGCTTAATATCCACATCCCTGGCTGCCATTCAGTTGTAAAAACCACACACTGTGTGGTTAGAGATATTTGCTGGTGGACAGGTTTGTTTGGTACCTCTCTGCCCCATCTGTTCCAATGGCCTGAGCAAGAGTCTGGGCTCTGTCCCGGTGGATGTGCTTGAAGCACGGGTACTTGCAAAAGCATGGCAATCAGTCTGACTCTACAGCTGAGGGCACACTAGCCTCTAAAGAATGATGGACAAGCTTAGACTTTAAGCTGTGTTTAGCTGACTGTGTAAACATGGCTAAGCTCCCCTGACCATAAATGGGGATGACAGCATCTTTTAAACTTGTGGGGGTATTGAGATAATAAATAAATTCATGACTTTAAGCTTCCAGATGGCTATGGTAATGGAGCAATGGAGGGACCACAGATGGAAAGTAGAAAATATACATTTTACAGAAGCTAAAGAACAAAATTCTGCAACTCTTTTAAGTCTTGAAGCACTGTTCATTTACACCATGAACTTCAGTGGTGTCACAAGCACTGTAAGAGATCATCTCTAAGCCTAAAAAGATATCAAACCTCCAATGGCACACAAGTTTGACTTGTTACATGGCTCTCAGTTTCCTCTGCTTGCCTTTGATCTTAGTAGAGAGAAACAGATACACTCAGACATCTACAATGCTGAGAAATGGGCCAGCATTCTTCAAACCCCGTTTTCTATTACAGACACACACACACAAGGTAGAAGAGCAATTTGTTTGTTCTAATAGTTATATTTTCCCCACAAGTTATCAAAGACTGTACTGCATGAAACTGGACGAAGGCATCAGTTGCCCAGCAGGTCCTGAAATGCCTCAGAAAGACAGTAAATGTCATTGCTCATGATGCACTCACTCATGGTGGGAAAATCAAAATCATCATTTCTGCCTGGTCACCTGAAAACTACATTCTTTCTCAGAAATTTAAACCCCACCATACCTTGACAACTTTACTTTTATTAAAGCCAAAACACCATCACACCACGTGGACATGGTTTTGGCTTTTCTAATAGATCTTGAGATCTAAAAAATCAAGACAAATATGCACTTAGAAGGTAAGTGATGTTAAGCTACAATTTACGTCTTTTAAAAAATGTAATAAGGGTGCTTTATTATTTGGTGCTACTCCTTTGCACCTTTTTTTCAACTTCATACAATGCCTAGGACCTTCCTTGAATAAATAACTTGAGAAACAAAAATTGGAGATAAAGAAAAAAATCTTAGTATTTTTGTAATGCATATAGAATGAGGGATAAAAGCATGAACCAATTTCTGCTGCTGAATGGGGCAAAGTCTAGAAGTATTTGGTTATTCCTGATAGGCAATCTCTTGAGCTCAATTTAAGACCTTGATCCTCAAGCTTTTATGAATGTATAAAGGATTTCAGCATTAGCAGGGGGAAGTCTGTACTCATTACTGTACTTGGCACAGAAACACAAATAACTGGTGAGTGTATGAGTTTGTAAGTGTATAAAAATGAGATCAGAGGAACTGCCTCATACATATTTTAAAAAGTAAATGTCAAGATTGTGAGCTTAGTTTTAATTTAGGGCTTATCATTAGTGGTTTCTATGCATTTATTCATTTATGCAAGTTACAGCAAGAAAGATGAAAATACTTATGGAATAAAAAAATATTATGGCATGAAATACTGTTGCATTGAGATGTTGGTAGCATGTTCAGTTCCCCAAACTATTCAGTCATGACAACTACCTAGTTTGCTTCCACAGAGTGATTTTGTATTTTAATTCATGGAAAGAACACCTTTAATGTCACCATACAAGTAAAGGACAAACAGGACATGGCTCTCCACAGTTTTGCAGGAGGACAGGATCCATAGATTTCAAAGTTGTGGAATGATGCAAGGTGCAAGACACCAACGGGAGTACGCACTGGAAGCAATCTGCATCGTTGGGGGACCGGTATACACAAATCCCACTGAATGGGCTTTTCATTTAGCATTGTCAGGTTTTGTGCAATAAAATGTTTTGGAAAATTTGGAAATGTTGGAATTTTGGATGCTTAATTATATAATGGGTTTTCTTAAAACAACTTTCAAAAATATTTATTGAAATAAATATGAAAATAAAAGAAAAGTTTAATGGCATTTTCAGTGAACATAGAAACCAAATGTGTGAGGCAGGGGGAGAGAGAAGTAATTTTCATGAAAAAAATTTGGTTCCTAATCAGTCATGTCACAGAAATCTAGAGTTTTTAAGAATTATACACTGAAAAGTGCAGCTCCAATTTTGTACCACCTATACTTCAAATTGCAGGCTATTTACTGAACCATCATTCCTTACTGAGATCAGTCCAATTACCTGTGATGGCAAATGAGGTATGCATGTGCCTGCAGCATGAAATGTTATTTCATTAGCTGTAACAGATTTTTAATGTCCACATTTTTATAATTTTCAGATAACGTGAGAGTTCAAAACAACATTTTGGAACTAGATTTAGTACTACAAAGAGAAGCCTCATGACACACAGCATGTCCTCTATTAAGGACCACTTTTCCATGGTGATGAATTTATAGACAAGGTTCAGAAACCCTTCACAGTGGGACATTTTTAACACACAAACGAGAAAACACTTAGGCAGCTGCTCCACACAGCTTTATGCATGCGTATAGTCTTTTTGCTTATATATGCAATTAGGCTAGTTTTACGCTCTTTAACTTATTGTCTGAGCCTTTTTGGTTGGAAATACGGGTTTTAAATCCTGTTATACCTTATCCCATTCATTTCTCATATTACAGGAATTATGTGATAATCTGCCCAAAGGGAAGAAGTGGCCACTCTGGAGAGCCAGTGCTTGCCACCCTGGCAAGCGTAGGCAGCCTTCCCAGCCACACTCACTGCTCACAGGCAAGCAGCTATTCAGACTACTGCTTGCAGCACTTCTTTCAATATTTTGTCAAAGGCATAAATAAGGTAAGAAAAAAGACAGAAATTATATGTTGATATTTCAGTGGAACCAATTCTAGGTTCTGCGTGTAAATATGCATGTCACCTTAGGCAGCTATACAACTAATAGTACACCTAATTTCTTGCAGGATCTGAACATTAGGAGGTATTTGTATGTACCAATAAAACAACAAGCAAAAACCGTGTTTAGAGTGATCATCATAAATATCTCCTTCTTCCTTACTTATTTTATAGGCTGTGAAAATCAGGACAATAGCCATGTACAAGTTCCCTTGCTTTGATAACCTCTATTTTGAACACACTGGATTTTGCTGGGTTATTTTTCAGGAAGGTGGAAAGCATTTTTATTGTTGTCATTGTTGGGTTTTATTTTTCATTTTTTGTTTTCTTTTAAAAGTAAAGTGATTTTAAGTATCATTAAGAGCGATTCAGATGCCCCCATGGAAAGTCTCACTTTGCTGGACATAGGTTTCCCTTCAGAAAGACTGTGCAAGACTCCCAATGCCTTTGCATTTGTCTAACCCATCAAAATACTACATTTATCCATGCATTTTTATAGCTATAAATTTAGGTTCCAACCTGGCACAAGGTTTCCCAGGAGCAGACTACCCATGCAACATTGTGATGAGTAGAACTGACATTCATGCTGGCCAATTACTTGTTAAGGTGGGCTGCCACACATTTTATTGTTCATTCAGCTGGATCTAGCCTGCTTTGGTTTTCAGCATCAAAAGTGAAAGCTTAAACAAACAATCAAACAAAACTGGTAAGTAATGTAGAGTAAGTGGTGGGAAGGATTAGAGAGGAGGGCTTCCTGTCCAGGCTCCCCAAAGAATGAAAGGTGGTCCAAGAGAGCTCTGCTCATAACGTGACTGCAGCTGTTCCTCAGGGCAGTGCATTTCTTCAAGTGGTATTTAGTATTTTCTTGTGAGAGGCCCTTTGCAGGCACTTAAGAGAGTCTTAAGCACCAGTGATGCTGTAATACATATATCACAGCTCTTGCACATACTTAACCATGTGTCTTGATAAAAAAGACTCAGGATGCTAAATTTAAACATGTTTATAGTAGTTTGCAAGTTTGCAGTCTCACTTAACAGTGGGCGACGGATGGGAAAGAAGTGTGTAACACAGTCACACATATAAACAAGATAGCTATGCATAATTTGATGGGTCTGACTCTTTGAACTTAGTCTTGATATGCATATATGCAATCTGACTGTGCTTTGATCTGGATTTTCTAAAACTAATTCTTTCCTTCTTTTTCCTCATGACACAAACAAGTCCTGAGTAGCTCACACAAAACTGACCCGCTACCCTACCTCTGAAAAATGGAACCTATAGTGCTGAAGAAAACCAAAGCACACCAAATGTAGAATACTATTTAAAAAACAAAATCAAACTGAAGGCTTGGGGAGGGAAATAAATATTTTAGTGGCAATGAAATTATTTATTCTCTGAAGGCAGTTCCTGTAAGGCAGCTGCACTAGCCATTAAGGCAATTATATTTCGCCATTTTCATAAGCTGCTTGAGAAATAATTTTTCTCCACTATATTAATGCTGTGTCAGTTCTCTACAAAATCACTTCTGACTTAAGGGAATACTGGAGATATGTGTTGCATAAATATGGAGGCAAAATCCTGGGATTTACTTTTTTCTTGTATTAATAGTTGTTTGGGAGGGGTGACTTGGAATCCTCCAGAAACTTCTGTGCCTCTTAGTTTGCTAAACTTAGTTTCCTGACCTTAGAGGATGCCATAGTAACATTTCCCTAAGCAAAAAAGTGGTGTGACTGCTTCTGGTTAAGGTAGTAATGTTTAGCTTAATTGTGCCTATCTACCTAGGTAGTTGCAATTTCAAATACAATTGAAAACAACGCCAACCTCACGGGTTTTTCTTGAGCACTACTGTAACACTCCTGCAACTTCTAGCAGAGTGCTGTCAATTGACAGGGTAATTTTGTTATGTCATAACAGTCTGAAGATAGACAGGAGATGATGTTTGTAGGTATCTAATAAAATGCTGCCCCTTCCTGCCAAAACAAGCTCATGAACAGACCAGCCACAAACCCAAATTCTGAATTGCTGAGAGAAAGCACTTTGTAAACAGAATGGCCTTGGGCAGGTATCTTTGCAAAGCACTTCTCAAACAGCTGTCTTCTAACATGCGTTCACAGCACCAGTGTTACAGGCCCATTTCACATCATGCTAGGGCACCCAGCCCTCCATCTCCTATAATGACAGATGGGCATCTCAAGACTATTCAGACTGCTAAAAATATGAATCGCCCCCTGGAAATCACCTTTCCATCATCAACGCAGTGAACTATTTGCAGAAGAACCAATAGAGCACAATGTATTTAAGCTATTTTATATTCTCTTCCACTAGTGGCCTTTTCCCTCCCTTTAAGGAACCCAAACCTGCTGTTCTCTCGTTCCAGGGATATGACTGCTTTGAGCATTTTATTCTGAGCTTTGCGCACTAATTTAACCACTCTGCACATTCTGACACACTTCCTTGAATCAGCTCAGAGTGGCTTTTATTCCTATTCCTCACTAGCACAAGAAAAATGTTTATTTTTAAAATAAGGGTGACAAATAAGGATTAACAGGCAATGAATCAATTAACAATTAATAACTTTGGTAAGGTTATTCACCTAACCAAAGTGGGCTAAAATAGTTCGCCAACAAATAAATGCAGTCTGTATATTATAGCTGTGTCATGAGGCTGATTTTTAACTTCCTGGCAATCTGTGTTTATGACTGTTAGGAGAAAGATTTATGTTGCATATTTAAATAATAAACCATTTCTTAAAATATCTTCCAAAAGAACTTGGTGTTCTTTTGTTTTTTGTTGGTGTTAATATACATCGTTTCATTCCAGCCAACGGAGTTATGCCTGTTGCATAAACTGAGAATCTGGTCTTGGGTTTTCATGTCTGCCGACATCTGGGATGTGCAGATGTTAGGGCAAAATGTTTATTGCAGGATATTTATTGCCCTGCAATTCCTAAGTTCATTATTGGGGCTCATTTAAAAGATACGTTGCATGGGTATCTTGCATGGGTATCTCTCTGCAGTACTGCCTCACAGCAACATTTTCATTCCTGATGTCTTTCTTTCTTTTCTCTCTTTTTTTCCCTGTTTAAAAACATCCTGATGGTAGAATGAGTTAGATATAATACCCCAAAAAGCTGCTAACACTAAGGTTCTCTCCATGATACCAGAAGGCTTTCTGAGCTGAAGCATATTGGAATAGTTGTCTAAACCTGAAACACCATTTGACTACGATGACAGTTTTGGGCAAGCAGGAAATGATGGGAGATTCCAGGAACTTCTCCATTCTGCATGGAGAGAAAATTAAAACTTTTCTATTTTAAATCCAACAGGCAGAATCAGTAGCCCAGAATAGCATGGATATAAACCAGGCAGCATGTGAAAACTCCTGTTTAGGTGCCTGGTCTTGATGACATAGTGAGGGAAGCTTACCATGTCACAGGAATATCCTAAATACAGTACATCTTAAGGGTTTTTTTTGGTTTTGTTTTCACTGTTCAGTTTTAATTTTAAACTGCTGTTTAGAACACGGAGAACACAGGCTGTTCTCTTCCTCTGTGGGGGAAAGGGGCTCTAGAATGTGGAATCATACATACTAATGCAGTCTGTGGGAAATAAGGAGTATCAGTCTTTGGATTTCTCATAAAAGAGGCTATAGCAAGATTAGTGATGACTTTGTAGCCTGTTCCTAACAGATCCAGATAGCTGTGCTTAACATGGCAATTACGTATTTTATACGGTCTGTTACTAAAGGCATAAACTGTTTTTAGTGAGTGCTGCAATAAAGCTGTTCAGATTTGCCCATTTGCTGGAGAATAAAAGTCTGCTTTCAGACCTCATTGTTCACATTTAGCTCATCTATCACATTGAGCATTTTGATTTTGTGAAAATGGTGAAAAGTCAAGCCAGACTTTTCTAAATCCTTTTCTGGTAAGGACAAACCTTTGCAAGCTGTACAGGAAAATAAATTACAGAAAGATGTTAGGTCACCTGCTTTTTATCATCTTTTTACAGGAACAGCAAAGGTTATGTTATTAAATCTTATTAATATTGTAAATAGAGGCAACATAAATATTAAATTTAATAAACATTAATATGCGGTTTTAGTAGTAGATTTCCAAACTTTTTAATACCACTCAACTGAAAATAGTGCACAGTAAAAGTGAGCAGTACAAGGAAATACCAGATTTAAATGTTCACACCAAAACAATGCTAAGTAGGGTAAGGCAGGGTAAGGCAGTTTCAGCACAACAATAAGGAATGGCTGAGAAATGTGAAAGAAAAAGAAGAAAATCAGTGAATTCTTTTGTTTGCTTTTGTAAACTGGAAACTGTGAGGTAGAATTTTACTTCAAGGAGTACAGTCTTGAGCATCACGAAACACATATTGAATGTCTGAATGTACAAATAAGTGTTAAACGGAAGACTACCACGGTACAGATCTAGAGAGTTTCCCAGTGTTGCTGCATGAAGGACCATACTCCAGGAGCCTCAGATAAGCACAGTAATCCCACTTCTCCTGAGCAGAGCCAGTTTCCTGCCTCCAGGAGCTGTTCCTACCACAGTGCCTACAACAGCACACTTTCCTTTTCCTTTCCTTAATGCCTCAAGTACTTTAATTACCTTAAATACCTCTTGATGTGATTTTTTTGTTATCACGGGTCAAAAGGTGGTTATCTTTATCAGATCATCTCAAGGAGAGCTCTCTGTTTTGGCCCAGTCTTCTAGCTCACTCAGCAGAATGTACCCACGGCAGGTGACAGCCAGCCCTTTGCTCTACTGTAAAGTGTCACCTCAAAGTGTCACCTCATGAGGAGCAGCGTTGCGATGCTGAGGCACTTTGAACTGCCCTCGGAGAATCTCCTTGCTTTTTTTCAGTAAACCATAAACCTGAAGTATTGTGGAGGACAACGTTATGTGGTGTGTAAGGGGAGGTTTTCCCCTTCTGCCCTCAAGCAAGAAGCTGTGAACAGCTGTGCTCAGTTTACTACAAGGGAAATTGCCAACGCCAGACAAATTTGTGTCGTTTAAATCTTCAGCCCAGCCTGTCTCTCTCCAGGGCTGTTGGGACTTGCCCTGCATTTCTGAAGCCCACTCATGGTAATACGACTCCATTTGTAGTAACTTCAAAAGTGAAAGCCTGGTGTTAACCACTTTTGTTATTGGAGAATTTGTATTTCCTGTTACTCATACCTTGGTTTCCATAAAGGAGCGGTTCAAAAGACACCTTTGCAAACAAACTCAAGGCAAAAAATCACAGCATGAGAGTTCATGCTTTGCTGGGTTTGTGCTGGGTGTGGTGTATAGCTAACATATGTGGGACCTGTTATGCTGATGCACATCTCTCTCATGGGAGTAGCTGAGAAGACAGAAAGCACCAGTGAGTCAATGCCAGCTCTCCGCAGCCACACAAGACCTGCCACCCAGGCCAAGGTGATGGGATGTTTCTCCAAGTCCACTCAGATGGGTGGCTCAGTACACACACGTGAACTGAAGGACAAATACTGTTTACTAAATATGACTCACTTCAGTGCTCAGCAAAAAAAAGTAATGGTATGAATGAATGATCCTGAACCACTTCAGTAGTCAGATAGATAATTTCTGATCTCTCAGGACAGTGATTTGAGGTGATCCAGATAATTACTGACACAACATCCTTCAGCATACAGGTCCCAGCAAACAGATGGTATCTGTCAATGGTTTATGTTAACCACATTTCCTTCTACAGTTATCTATTTGCTACTTTAAATACATTCCTGGTACAGAGCAGGCAATGATTTCATTTTTAGGCAATACAAATCTGATTACAATGGAAAAGTATTCTTCAGAAAAAGGAGCCAATGGCTGACTAAAGCTGTTAGAAAATACATAAGTAAAGGAATTGTGGATTGCTCTGGACAGAAGCTACTCTCTATTATACCCACAAATTAAAAAAAACAGCTAATCAAAAATACAACAATTTTGTGTCCTTCTCAAAGACACCTCAGACGTTTCAGTCTCTCTATCAATGATAAATGATGGACATTAGGAAGAAACCTTTGCTGCAGGCACACTATTTAACAGCTGCAGTGTTCTAGAGACCTTATTTTTTAGGTGTTAGTGCTGGGAGAGGGGCAGAAGCTACATAAACATTTTAATTCAGATCAGGAGTGCACTTCCAATGTGAAACTGAGTGTCCCTCCCTACCAACATGAGGTTCACACTACCAGTCTCATCGGTGTGTCTACATAGCACTACTTGCTTAAACACACATAACCTGAAAGGATGGTTATTTTGACTCAATATGCCAAGACTTATAAGTAGATCTTTGCTTAGGTTTAAACTTAACCGGAAGTCATGCTTTAAATTTATCAAAGGGAGTATAACTACTGGAGGGCGTTTTTTCCTACAGAAGACCACTGTGTTCGAGAGTGTGGATGTATACCCTACACTACTGCTTGGGGAAAACTTTTTGCCCCACTCAAATCCATGCCATTAACACATGGCTACAAGTCGTTCTGCCTTCTGGTGAGAGAAGTTTCATCCTTAGACTTTTGTCAGATTTGAAGTACATCCCGATTTGCCAGTAACTACTCAGGAAGTTTATTTATTTCCAGAGAAATAATAAGAAGGAAGTTAATCTATTTAGCTTCCAGAAGATTTTTATTAAAATATATTTTAAGTACCTCTGCTGCCTCTTTTTGAGTGCCAGTGAAAGCACTGAAAATCTGTCATAGAAGTTTCTATTCTGTTGAAGGCCAATTTTGTCCAAACACACCCAGAGTAACTTTTGTTTTTACCTGCTCTATTTGACAGACATTTTCTGCCTGCAGGGGCACTGCATTACACAAGTGTTGATTTCTGAATGCTAACAAAGTTGGTACATACTTAAATTGTAAAATAAGCTTTCTCAGTTCCACATTAGACTCTTACATAAAATATTACAGTTTTAAGCAAGTGCCAATGAAACCAAAGCACTCTTCTTCAAAACCTCTCCATAAAATACTTTAATGATCCAGCTATGCATGAAGATAGCTTTTTAAAGGTCTTTTGAAACACCATAAATTCTCTGTTCTTACAGATTTTAGAATGTCTTGCCATTACCCTAACTTTTAAAATTAAGTGTTGTAAAAGTTTAACTACTAATTCTGATGCTTCTAGCTTCTTTCCTCTTTTCAGTATTCATGTTTAGCTATTTTTGTGTAACACATAAATGTCAGCCTTAAATTAGGAAGTACTTTGAGCCAAAAGTGATGAATTTTACTAAGTGATTTGATAGATTTTAGGGGCTCTTTATATGCTCCTAGGTTTGCATTTCACATTTATTCTGAAGGTCAATTGCTGAGAGAATGAACTATGTAACAAAGGGGTTATCAGTTTGGTAGATAAAGTGAACAGATGCCTAATTCCCTGGGTAGATGAGTATTTGGGTGCTATTTGTCCACAGGAAGCCTGTTAATCTGCCAGAGCTTGATACAGTTTGCCACAGCAGAAAGTGGCATCCTGGTGCTATGTTATTACTATTGTAAATCACCATGCTATCAGGCATGACCAGATAAACGTGGTATAATACAGAAATGCACCAGATCCATGGCTGTCTTAGGGAGTACAGCAGGGTGGCTGCTAGCTTGCCATTTGTTGTGATTTTGGATGTGAAATTGAAGAGATTCCTGATGTTGTAAGTCTACTTAATGCTCACACTGAATGAGCCGCACTTAGAACTTGCTTTTGGGCATCCTCTGATATGCAGAGTAGCTGCTGACTTCTCTTGTCCCACTGCTGTTCACAGTGAAAACAAAGGAAGAAACAGAAGCCCTTTTATTTATGTTCCCTCTGATACCAGTATTATAACTGAAACTATTTTAACGGTTTTCAAATCAGTTTAATAGCATTCTTAGTAATACCACACTACAATTTTGGTTTATATCAGAATATGAAAGATTCATAATCCACTGTGTAGCCATCACTGGTCTAAGGTTTGGCTGCAGCATCAACTTCTAAATGAGCACTAAATTGGAAGAGAATTGAGAGAATCATTACCACAAGAACAGGGAGGGCACTGAAGAACACAGAGGCAGTGAGGGGAAAGGCTGGGGGCATGGCTCAGCAGGAACAGACATTAAGAAGTAGAAAATGTGAATCTGGAGATTAAGAGGTGGGCAGTCAAAGAGACTGGCATAAAACCAAAAGGTTTTACATCTTTACAGCAAATAATACAATTGGGGAGAAGGTCTGTCTATGGAGGTTAGAAAGCATTTGTATGGAAAAGCTTGACTGTCACTCAGCATAACACACTGGTGTTTAATAATTTTCTGGGGTGCAGAAGTCAGTGATGCCTGTGATAAATAGTGCGCAGAGGTAAAGAGGAGTACCTGCAGCAATCCTCTGTCTTGATGCTTTTCTGCTTCCCCAGTCACTGGTGACTTTGAGTATTGAAACACTTTGTGCAGAATACGAGAAGTTTAAAAAATTATGAATATAGGCAACAAGCATTAGGCTATTTATCTGCTGGTTACAGGTTCACAGTGGAGACTAATTTTCCATGACTTTTCAGATTACTAGGTATTCTTCACTGCATCATCCACACAGAAGAGAAAAATAAAAGTAATTCTTAAGATCAGTATGAAATATAACTGCCTCTATGGCTGTAGAAGGTCTGACAATACAATAGCCTCAGACCATTCAGCAGAGCAGGTATGTTGCATACAGTTTGGACTGTCATGTAGGGGCAAGAGCACTAGGATGCTGTAATCAATACACAAACAGAATAGACTGAGAATGAACTAATCTAAATTCCTCTATTTCTTAGCTCACTTCATTTGGAAATTATTGATGCTTCTTGATGTTTTTATTAGGGTTTAATACCCAAGAGATAACAATCAGAATTCTTTTTCTCCCTAACAGCAGCCTCTATCTAGTTCTAACAGCAGTAAACAGCTTCTTCGCAGAACACCTTAAATCAAGCTATACATAAATGGGACCACTTACAATATGTATTTCAACTGACAAACACAATTCCTCCAGCTGACTTCCTTTAGTAATAGATTTTTGATAACAGAGCCCCAAACCAAGCTAGAAGCTATTACATAAACTTCAGACTCAGCTTAGTAAAGTAAGCCCTTGCGAAATTTCTGACTAGTCAATGGATGCATTAATGGCCTTGTAAAGACGGGAAATCTTCTAATTGCTTCTTTCGAATGTCTGCAACTGTAGAACTTTGGGTAATGCACAGGAATATTCAGGATCATAATTCCTGCAGTACAATAAATTTGTCCCAGCCCTTAGAAAAACATCTAGAAATGCATATTTAGAGGCTTAGAAGAGCAATATTGTAAGCCCTAAATACTAGGGCTGAGTGCAACATTTTACCTGTGTGGAGATCCTCTCAAGAAAGAGAAGGGAGAGGAATAAGCCTAAGCATTAAATGTTAAAGCAACCACAACCAGGAACACATGGCAGTCCAGACAGCTCATTGTCAGTTAAAGTATGTGGCAAACTCAAAGGCCCAATTTAAAGCTGGCAATATAAAGTCTGCACAGGCTGCCAAAGAACCAGATGTTTCATGCCTGGAAGACTCTTTCTCTTTCCTTCACTAACTCTTTACTTATGGGTCCTGTGATTGATATCCCAAAAGGCCAGCATGTAACATTCACAACCTCATGTGAGGTATTGTGATCACTGGCATACCTAAGAGCTTTTAATTTTTATTTTCTTTTTTTTTTTTTTTAAAGAAAGTTTGAAAATCTTTCTTACCAACTTAAAACAAGAAAAATGACCTTTTAAATAGTTGATCTTACTACTTCAAGTGCTTCGGACTTACTTGGGCTCAAAATCTGCTACCAAGATGACTTAATTTATGGAGAAATATTTGTAAAATGGAGCATAGTATCTTACTTAATTTAATGAAGTCAGTTTATAGCTGATAATACAAATATTTGTGTAAAAATGTGGAGTGAGGTTGACAAATTCTGATCACAACATGAATTAAAACACCTTACAGTTTCACTTACTTTGAGAAGTTTGTAACTTTTGGGGCTTGTTTACTTCCAACTGCCCAACACACAAACTTCTGAAGCCAATATTCCCCAGAATTGTTCAGGTTCCTGAATCAATGTCTGCATTTTTCCCCAGCAATTCAATATGTGAATAAAATATAAGGTGGCAGTGTTAGTCATTTCATCGAAAGGAACAACAAAGCTATGAGCTCGAAGCAAAAGTGTGACTTGAAAAACATTCCTTGAGTAGAGAATGAACGCACTAAGGTTTGGGAGTCCCTTGTGTTACCAAGAAAAACATAATCTACTTTTTCGGGAGCGCTGCTAAACAAAGAAGTCAGAAGTCTCATTAGACGGTATGGTCTTTGCTTCCAACCAGCTGAAAAAAGGCTCAGTGGTTTGAACTGGAACTTGTGCAAATCTCACCTATGCGCTTGGTAATCACTTTTTCCCCAAATTAAGGAGTGTTGATTTTTGGCTGGATTCTGATTTCATTCCATCAAAACCACCTTGCAGTACCTTGGCTGCCCTCCCAAAACTCTAAATGGCAAAGCAGCAGCTCTGTGTGTATTTTCAAAGTTCAAGATGTGGTTACAACTGAGCTATGGCTTGGACTATTTATGCTGAATGTGATGTGTTGAGTTTGCTGGGAGAAGGTATGGAAGAAGGGGAAGGGGCTACTATGAAAGACTCAGCTCACTGACAAAGCAGAGCAAATCCCATTAGTACCCATTCTCCATTCTGGAGCTGTGTACCATCTGGGGTAGTAAGCAGACATCATACACTCTTCTAACAACCTACAACTGATTTCCTGAGACATGGCTTTAGATTTGTTTATTACTTGATTGTTAAAAAGCATTTACTGCACTGATTATTTGTTAAACATCAATCTGAAATACAGTTAGCTAAACTAAGGAAAACCACAAATGCAGAGATCTTAAAGTATTATGTCTTCGTCACTGAAATACCAAACCCTCGATTTGAGATTTTATGTCATTCATTTTGTTTAGACAACTCACTGCTGTGCTCTTAGAAGAAAATACTCCATGCTGCAGAAGTTGGATTCATGAAACATGGTGCAAACATGTTCTGCCTAGCAGCAGGCAGACAGAAAATGCCTAGGGTGTTCTGTAATTCTCCTGGGAATATGGTTTCTAAAACATCTCAGATTTATTACTGTAACTTTCATCAGATACCTGAAACAGTAAATGTTCCTAAAGTTTTTACAGTTTTTATCTAAAAAAGATGGATTGTTTAGTCTACCTTACTGCCTGACACCATGCTATTCATACTTTCTGTATGAAAGACTGTTACCTCTCTGTGTGTTGCTTTGACTTATCAGGTTTGGAGATATAATGGACACCTTTCCCATTTCAGAAATGTTGATACAGATATTTGTGTGAATGTATAAAAACATACATGGAATTTTTAGTGACAAAGACATTGCTATCAACTTCATCCCGGATGTGAGTTAGCTTGGACTGAAATGAACAGGGTAGATAAACAATTGTTCTAAGAGACATTATGACCTCCTGCTTACCCACCTCTTTATTGATAACAATTTCCAACTCTCACATCTGAAAAAATACTAAAGCCAAGCAAATAAACCAAGAAAATCCAAACGGTTAAGAAGAACAAGTTACCAAGTTCAGAGGGTGTCAGAAGGATTTTGCACTTGGGTCTCAACTCTTTCTTAGCCTTACTCACATCAACTCAATGTTAAGAAACTGAGATTTTTCTGTTGATACCTAATGGAAACTATCAGTTTACAGAATCATAGACTCATTTAGGTTCAAAAAGGCCGTTAGGATCATCATGTCCAACTATTAACCTAGCACTGCCAAGTCCACCACTAAACCATGTCCCTAAGCACCACATCTTTTAATTACCTCCTTGGATGACAACTCAACCACTTCCCTGGGCAGCCTGCTCCTGTGCTTGACAACCCTTTTGGTGAGAATTTTTCCTAATATCCAATCTAAACCTCCCCTGGCATAGCTTGAGGCCGTTACCTCTTGTCCTATCACTGGTTACTTGGGAAAACAGACCAAAGCCCACCTCGCTATAACCTGTCAAGTAGTGGCAGAGAGTGATAAGATCTCTCCTCAGCCTCCTATTCATTTCCTAGACTCAGTTCATAAATGCAATTTAGGTTCTTTCTTGCTACAATAATTCACAGAAAGATAATGAAATGCTGAAGAGAACTGCTAGCTCCTTAAACAAATCATCTCATCATCATTTACTGCCTTCTGTTCAACCGAAAACAAATCCCGAAATTGAAAGCATTCAAGTTAATAAAAACCAGTTAAACTTATTTTCACCTGTATAAGACTGCTATTCATCATACTGCCTGGATTCACTGTCCAAAATACCTGTGTTAGAGCTGAAACTACTATTACTTGATTACACTGCAGATACATGACAACAAAGACCTGGAGTTATCTGCTGATCCAGCAGGTGGTAAAATGCCAGTCCCTACCCAGAACAGGTCTGCAGGCTGTTTACGATGAGACATGAGGACAGTGAAGTAGAAGGGGGGTGAGAACTGAGAGGCAGGTACAAGGAAAAGGAGCAAGTTTTTACACAGCAGGCTGTAATCTCGGCTCAGCACCTGCATAGCCAGCAAAAGGAAAGGTCCTTTGAAAGCAACAACTAAGAAACTATGTACAGAGGCCTTCTGCAAAAGAACTTTTGATGACAAATGCTGTTTCCACCAGGAAGCTGTTGCTTGCCAAGATATGTCCCCAAGCAGCATTTTCACTAAAAATCTGCTTCTGCTGCTGTAGCACCCAGTGATTTTATCAGAAAGCCTCTAATATACTTGGCTCCCCATCAAAGGTGAAATGATGGAGCGAGGAAAGGAACAATTTGGACGGTCTATTTAATTTTGCTGAGCTTTTTGGTAGATAAATAAGATGTAGCTCAATTTGACTGAAATGGACTACAAGAATGAGATCACACTTCATGTGAATAAATATATGATGTTTGCATTGTCTTATGCTACCTTGAGTGCACAGATTTTGAAACCTGTGATCATATTGAACTTCAGCTTTGCTCTGTACTTTTTCTTAGAGGAGGAGAGCTGCTTTGAAATGGCTGATCGAGCAGAATTATAAACTGAAGATCTGGGGGTTTTTTTGAACTGGCAGCATGGTACGTGTCCACTAAACACTAAAATCACAGCCCAAATACACAACTGTGTTAATTTTTTTCATTAGGTATTTTTAAAAAGTCCAGATAAACCCACATTCTCTGCTTTTATATGAATATGAAATTTAAATTGTCATTTTTATATTGTACACTGACATAGAGTGAATTAATTTCCATCTGCAATTATTTCAGTCTATAAAGCTGTGATGTGCAAAATATGTGCACACTGAGCTACCCTTGATGCATTATGTGAATTACTACCACAAATGTAGGGCTGAACAAAACTATTACATTGTCAGCTCCGTGCTTCTGAAGCTTCTTTCTTGTTATATCCATCTTGTGCCCAGTTATCCTTACATAAAGTTTCATGGAAAATGGAGTTGGCATACTCCATGGCTAGGAATAAGCTGCCAAAAACTTACATTATGCAAAAAGCAGCAGAATATATGAGGTGATACTCTGCTTTTATGTCACAATGTTGGTTATCCCATCTCAAATGAAAAAAATATATCTTTTTGTTGTATTTCCATTTTTCTTTTGTAAATTTCAGTGGAATGGCCTGAGCCACACATCGAGACAACACATGGCCAAAACACCAAAGGCCTCTCAGCTTTGGCTACCTTGCTCATCCAAGAGACAATGTTTCCTTTGGTTAATCCTCATTGTAACGTAGGACAACTCTTCCATCATGAACTCTAATTTTAAATTCCCCCTTCCCTGTTTCACATGAGTAATAATTAAGCTCAAAACAACAAACCCCACATGCAATGTGGAAACAAGTCTTGAATGCAGCAAAGAGTGCTTGGTGTCCTTGCACTGAAAGCAAACTTTCTTATGAGCATGATGTCGCTGCTAAAAGCAAGCATCTGCCCGTTCCTCATAGACAATGGATTCCAGTCTCCTTCTGACATTACTTCATTGTACAACATCTGGTGTTTTATAGCCATGCAATTTAAAAATAAACACTCTGCATGCAATTTTATCAAATCACTTTAAAAATATTACCTTGAATTTGCCCATTTATAGCAGCAAAGTTCTTTACACGACAATTAATTTTAAAATTCCTTCTTTGTTTGCTTTGTGTTATTTTTTGTGCCATGTTTTTCAGTGGGGCAAAGAGACTGTCAGTTGCTAAATACACCCTAACAATTATGTTTTCCATTGGCTGCTGTGAAACTGGTCCTTCTCAGTGAGATCCCTGCATTTTCCTCCTGCATAAAGTCCTTTTTTTTGTTCTGTTTATTTTATATGTTTAAAAAATTGAATATTTTGCATTTTTATTGACCAGCTATTAGCTACTCCATCATTAACGCTGTATTTCATTAGCTCTAACAAGATAACTGAAATCTTGTAGATCCATTACCTGTAGAATAAACCTTTAAATATTGTATATCGCTTGCCTTGGTTAATGTCACCAGACAGTAAACACACCTGTATATTAGAAATCTCTTTTCTCAGATCTCATAGTCTTCACAGGCCCGTCCTCTTTATAGGAGGATGCTTTTCTTTTCCTGTTTGCTTCTTTTTTTCCAGTATAACTATGCAGCCTGCAGCCAGAATGACTTGCTACAGGCGCTGTGAGTAAATGCCTTCTAATTCAAAGACCACCCCCAGTGCAGTTGCCATACATAAAAGCTCACATGTATTTTTTTCAGCAGAGATAATGGATGCTGGATTAAAGGAAAACAATGCAGAACGATCAGATTTCACAGAGCACAGTGTGGATCCCTTGTTCTCTGTAATTCTGTACCCTGAACTGTTTCATGGCACTGTTTCGCTGTCTGCAGACCAGTAGGACTGATCCAGTCTGACAAGGTAAAATCTGCAGGTTTTCCCCTCACTTTTACAGTTTTATTCAGCAGAAGCAAAAGATCAGGTTTTCCGGGTCCTGGGACCCATTCACCCACCATTTTTCAACGGAGCTTTTATAGCATTTGGAGAAGTTGCCCCTCATAAGAAGGAGACATAAGGCTTAACTCATCCAGAACACTAGTCTATACTGACTCCTTACCATGTAGGAAACTGACTTGACTTCACTTCTCCATCATCTCCTAGAGGCTTAAGTAAATAATCTTTCTATGGTTTTGTACTATTTTCCCATCTGTTTGTGGGTGATACGAGCTAATAATTACAAATCCCTCTCCAATTTGGTCAGGCAAGGCATCCTGTGCTAACTACTTTTCACTCATCATACAGCCAAAAAATGCCAGTTACCTTATGGAAAATACATGATAGGTCCAAGGAAAGACGGAAGGACATAGGAAAAATAACTGGTGGGTTGCATGCTGCTCACTAGCTAAGGACTAAACATACATGGAGGGCCTGGATGCTAGGGTGGGACATCGCTGGTTCTCAAGCCTCCAGGCATGTGACACCTACTAACCTGTTTCTGAACTGCAAAAGTACTTGAACTCACTGGACTCTTATTTCCTAATTTGATGCGCATTTTTGGCAGGTGAAGCTAGGTGCAAAGCCTTGAAGACATAATTACCTCATGTGATGAGCAGCATACATTGTAGAAGGGAGGAAAGGCTGAAGCCTCTGAATCCTCTTTTATCAAATTTGAGCCTGAAATACCCACATTTCTATCTCCATGTTGACACAGAACTGTCCAGAAAGAGTAGATCAGTGTCTTTGTCATGTGCTGGTTTGACAGAGGTTGATGATGTTGACCAGCTGATGTTTCTTTGCCTGGTGCCTCTGAGAGATACGATACACCAGATGTGCTCAGACACTGAACAGCCCATGACGAGCAGACGGGGTTTCCCACAATTTGTGGCCACCCTTTGGCTGAGCAGAGAAGCCCTGGGTTCCTGTGCTTCACACTCCTTGCAGCTACTTTGGAGGGAGGAATCACCAGCCCCAGGACAACTTAGAGTTGAACAGAAACAACTCTTGCAGTAGGGATCAAAACCTGCATAATTGTATATTTCACTGCAGTTACAGTTCTAGGCTAGGCCCCAGGAAATACATTAGGAATTATTTTTTGGTGTTGGATAGTGAATATAAAAACTTTTACTGTTTATACTCCAATGCTTTGATTTCCTCTGAGGCTTTTTTGATAGGCCATGATTTTAAGACTATATCAAAACTAAGATAACTGCTTTTGGTAAAAGCAAAATAAAAGAACCTCAGCTGAACAGACTGAAGGTGAAACTAACTTTTCACAAAGAAAGCAAATTTTTTAGACGGTATGTTCTATTAAAAATCTCCATATGCATTTTTTTGCATTGTCGCTACCATAGGCAGATGGATCAGGGATCCAGTCTGTTAATAAGGGAGTAGGATAAAGACATGACGTGCTGTCTTTGTGCCACAGGGTATGTTTACGCTATGTACTGCTGGCAGTGACACGAGCTCATTCTGCTGAGACACTTGGCTTACTAGCCCAGACTTGGCAGCGTGCTTACATGGCGACTCTTGTTATTTGGTACAGATTTTAGGCAGAGCATGTTCTTGGCTGCTTGTCCTACACAGTGCAAGGTTTATTTCCCTGTTGAAACTGCACCGTGACAAAAAAAGGCAGCTGCCAAAGTAAAATGTCCTTATTTAAATGTCTTCCCTGTTTTCTTGGCAAATACAGCTTGTTTGCTTAACAACAACCTATTCAATAAAGATAGAGGTTATTTTTCTGTAGACACTATCACATTAGCCTTGACTGTTTCATAAAGAAGGACTTGCATCTTCTTCAGACATTAGCCTTCTCTAGTTGATGATGTCCCTGCTCATTGCAGGGAGGTTGGACTAGATGACCTTTGAAAGCCCCCTCCAACCCAAACTAATGTATGGTTAGGAATGATGTCTCTTTGCTTCAAAACCCCAAGTGTGATGATGCCTACTACCAAGGTTAACATTTTCTCTGGTTTTTCACTTTTAGGAAGGCACTTATTTGAAAATAGGCATCCCAGTATTCTCCCTGTGAGCCTGAAACACCTGGAATTGGAACGTCTGGAATTGTTCCATTGACATTAGTCTGGAGAGGAGCTTGGCAGTTGGGATTGATCAGGAAGCCAGATTCTGCCAAGGTAAAACCATGGTGTGCTCCTCGGAGTTCACACCTGGAATTTAACTGGTTTCAGACAACTGTCTCCAGTGCATATGTGCACAGGGAGACTGAGAGGTTCGAGGTGTGCAGGCAGGTCCCAAAAACCCAGCCACTCCCACCCTTTCCCTGTGCCAACACGAATACCCCAGAGGCTCTGCAGCAGCCAGATCCCAGATTGACAAGCTGACAGTCCAGGAAAAAAAAATAGGAAAAAAAAAAAAGGAAAATTGCTTTTTTTTGCTCTCTTTGCTCCTGGAATTGGCTCACTGTACAAAGAGGAGTGCCAGTCTCTGAGCAAGGGTTGCACATCTGGAACAGCAGGAGCACAACTGTCTGCCCTGGCCATTAGCAGGGGTTCATGGGGTTTGGCAGTGTCACTGGACTGCAGCCTTAGAGTAGCATCTGGTGGTAATCTTGGTGGGAGTACAGTGGAGTAAATCAAAGAGTGCACCAGGTTTTCATCAGGCCTGTTAAAGCAATTTCTCATGTCTGTCCTTGAAGCTTGACTTTCTTTCAGGGTCCTATCCCATACTTATATAAACCAATGCCTGACTGCTATGGATGAATCTGTTCATTTATTTCAACTAAGTTAGCACCTTCAGTGCTTCGGGAGAAAAAAGCCTGGCTGAAACATTCACATTTAAAAATCCATCCACAGACCACAGTTTTATCATGTATGCTACCTGCCCCTCAAAAAAGAGAAAACCAAACTGTTTTCTAGTCTTGTGAAGTAACAAGCTGTTGTCTTGTAATTAAGATGTACCACCTTTTATGCTGCTTACCTGAGACTTTCAAACCTGTAAGATACTGTAATCATGAGTTATCATCCAAATGCAACACAAAGATCACAGAATCATAGGATAGAATCATAGTCTGGATTGGAAGGAATCTTGAAAGGTCATTTATGCAGACCCCTGCAATGAGAAGGACATCTTCAACCAGATCAGGTTACTCAGGGCCCTATACAAGTTGGCCTTGAATGTTTCTTGGGATAGGGCATCTACCGCCTCTCTGGGCAGCCTGTTCCAGTGTCTCACCACCCTCATTGTAAAAAAATCTCTTCCTTGTATCTAGACTAAATCTCCCCTCTTTTAGTTTAAAACCATTAGCCCCTGTCTTATCGCAACAGGCCCTGCTGAAAAGTTTGTCCCCATCTTTCTTGTAGCCCCCCATTAGGTACTGGAAGGCTGCTATGAGGTTTCCTCCAAACCTTCTCTTCTCCAGGATGAAGGTTTCTGGCTCTCTCAACCTGTCTGCGTAAGAGAGTGCTCCCGTCCTCTGAATGTTTTTGTGGCCCTCCTCTGGACCCTCTCCAACAGGTCCATGTCTTTCCTGCGCTGAAGGCTTCAGAGTTGAATGCAGTACTCCAGGAGGGGTGTCACCTGAGAGGAGTAGAGGGGCAGAATCACCTCCATTGACCTGCTGGTCACACTTCTGTTGATGCACGGGTTGCATCACAGAAAGCCATCACGTGAAGGACACGGTTGGCTTTCTGAGCTGTGAGCACGCACAATTTATTTTAATCTAAATTAAAAATAAAAAGAACCTCTTATTCTCTCTCCGAGTCAACCATGAAGTGCTGCAAACTGTATCACTAGTCTTGTGAAGGAATCTGAAATATGGTATGATATACGAAACAGTAAGTTTTTCTTAGAATACTGTAATATTACCTTAAAGCTTACTGTAATAAACCTCTTACAAATTAATTTTCAAGGTTATGCTTTGGTAGTCTCCCCTGTATAGAAGCCTTCACTGAGCTGCAGATCATAAAGAAAAGAAAAAAATGTTTTGCTTTGATAAGATAATTCTGTTTGTTTCATGAATGTGTCTAAGCAGTCTAAAACATCTCTTTAGCAAGTGCTGTTTTATGTATTGCTTTGCCTTGTAACTTTATGGTGTGGCTTCTCTTTAAAAAAGCACACTTGCAAGCCTCATCATTCCCCAGTGGAAGAGGGGCTTGGTAGAACCTTGCTCTCCCTAGCATTCAGCTTGCAGAGAGCAGACACGGGCAGAAGGAATGGGTTTGTGCTCCCTGCCTGATGCTGTATGCCAGCCTGTGTCAGCACCCATCCCAAAACAGGCATCCTTAATCCTCCCGGGTGATGCACAATGCCTGGCTTTTAGTTTCATAAGAAAGCAGCGAGGTCTTTGGCCTTCCTCCTCATTTGGCCAGCTCAAAAGGTATTTAGAAAAAAAATGGAATGATTTATCCCCATCCATTTGCTGGTCTGAATGTCTTTTCAATTCAGAGTACTGTGGCTGACCCGTGCTCAGGTGTCTTGCACAAAAAAGCAGTTTTAGAGTTTTACTTGCAGATGCGTTCCTTAAATTCAGTGTCTGTTTAAGGTCCAATTCTGATCTGATATACTGAGGTGTGGGTTTGTAGCACCCTTAAAATCCATGCATGCTCTGCTGTAACAGCAATATCAAATCAGAACCACATCTTTGTACTCAACCATGTGAACAAAGCTTTTAAATCAGAACCAGAATTTACAGAAAAAAGCCCATAAATTGAGATTGCGCCCAACTGTCTCAGAAGTTTGCTTACTGGAGGTCTGCAAATCTGAGACCAGCAAAAGTCCTGCAGAGTTCTGTAAGGAGTTTTGCCTGCAGCAGGGTTTTCAGAGACAGGTTTAATGTACAATTGTAATTATTGGTTCTCATTTTTCAACCAAACCTGTTTATCACTGTAAATAGAACGGAGGGTACAGGATTCACTGAAAGTTGTTTTCTGCATTAAAAATAATACTGATAACATAAATATGTAAGCTAGGTGGGCAGGGGACAGTAGCAATGCTGTTTATTTTAATATTTTTTTGGTGTAGAGGGTCAAACTGCAGGAATATTCTGCTTATCTCCTGCCTGGGAGCAAAACAAATCATACTGCTTGAACAGTAAATACACAGAATGGTGAACTACACTGCCTGATTTTAGTTTTTACTGCTATATGCATACTCACAGCAGGTTTTTCTTACAAGACTACTGAACAGACACACAATATATGATCAACATGTCTGTTTCTTTCTTGACTTTTGCCTGAATATTACACACAGAGAACACTGTTAAATACCATGTTCTACAATAGAAAGGGAGTACAATTTCTTTTATATATTCAGAGGTAAAATTGAGGAGAAAAAGCAAGTGAAGGACAGTTCTGCAAAACAGACATGACAGAGTTTGCCTCCTGGAGATAGGGAGAAATGATTAATGGTGGCCATTCACCTTCAACTAGATGGAGCAATAAATGTTTCCTATGGCATTTTGATCAAGTAAGGCTTTTTCAGACATATGGATGACATTTTTACAGATACTAGAATTTCAGGAGACCTTGGGATCCTGTTTATTATGCAGTGTGGAATACAGCTCTATGCAGTCCCTGAAACTAGAGTTCCCCACAAGTTATTAGCAATGTATTCAAAGAAAGCAGATTTTTGGTCTCCCCTTTTCAAATTTGCTCCTTCCAGACCCATGACTTTCCTTCTGGACTACAAGTAAGTTCCAGTGTCTTTCATGTGAATTGCTCACATATTTTAGATTCCAATATTCGTAATAAAAAAAAATAAAAATCAGTATGTGCGTGATTTATATAGTATCTGTCCCCTGTTAAATGCTTCTTAAAGCCCTGTACAAAGCATTTAGAGTTGAGAACTTCATTTTAAGAAGCCCATGAGAGACTCTGGGAGAGTTAGTTCGCAGCAGAAGCAGTGGGTATAGTGTAGAAGTGGGTGCTTTGGAGTTCACTGTAACTAGTACCAGAAGTTCTAGGAAAAGCTGTATCTCTTTGCTAGGTTATTTCCATGAGACAGAGAAAGTGGTGGATTCAAAGTGGATACTTTAGTCTGAGGGTCCAGATTGATTTGATATGTGAATTCTCTTTTTTTATAAGTATCTCTGTTTAAGTTCACCTTCAAGGTATCCTGTTTTTTGCAGAACATAATTGTATGGACCAAGCCTGGACATGAATTTTCTTTAATACTACACTACGTTCCGATTTGTAACATATATACTTTTAAAACCGAGGGAAGTATAAATGTCTACAGGAGTTGATTTTACACTTCCCAAAGAATGATTCTTACTGCAAGACCATAGGTTGCATCTAATGTAGAAAACCTAGGAGAAGATCAGAGCTCCCAAGTGTGGGTGCAAGCTTTGCTCAGGTACTGATTTTTTATGTCTTCCCTTACTCCTCATGTTTTCTGCCTTCTTCCACCTGCAGAGGCCAGACAGGAAGCCACAACACCACCCAATGGGGTCCCAGTTTGGACAAGTATGGGACCATGCTCATATGGTGACACGAGCCTGGAGATTGATTTGGACACACCCATAATGAACCAGGACCCTCCTTGCCTGGCATTCACTTCATCTGGGTAATGTGGATGTACGTTGTGGTTCCAATTATTAAAAAAAAAGTAAAAAAGTAAAAATGTAAAAAAAAAGGGAAAGAGCAACTGGAACACTTCATATTTCTCATTTATAATGAGGAGGGCAGAGAGGCTTTAAAAGGTAAATTTATTGTGCCTGGACTTAGATGAGAAAAAGAACGAGAACTTGGCAATATTTTTTTTTTCCCCTCTCAGAGAACATAAAGGATATTGTACAGGGAGAATACCAGGTGATGAGAAAGTTCAAAATTAGAGCTGTGGTGTTAGGACGAGAATGGGTAGTAGAGGTCCCAGAGTTCTTGTGGATTCCACTGATGTGTGCTCTTTTTAGGAATCAGTGGTGCTTTGATTAAAGAATTATTGGTTATTCTAAAAGAGAATACTTATGATTGTGCTAGAGAGCTCACAGCTTTTCACCTTTTAGAAGCTCCCCGACACCATTTAGAGAAGCACTAAGTGTTGTTTTCATCTGAATTAATACGATTAACTTCCATCTAAGGCTGGTGGTATGCTTTCCAAGTACTTTTTTTGCCAGTTGTACGACATTTCACTTTGACTTGGGTGTGGGGAAGGAGAGCTGAGCAGCAGAGAGAAAGAGCCTTTTTTACACAGCAAAGCAGATCTTTAGATTAAAACATTTCGAAAAAATCTGCAGAGGGGAATAGCATAGGAGTTCCTTTCCACTTCTCAATTCCCTCAGCAACTCTCTTTCATCACACTCCCATGTGTTTTTTCCATGAGACAGAACAATTGCCAGCTATTGTGTGTAAGGTATTGTGAGGATCAGAGGCACTTAGCTATGGTATGTAGGGGTATTAGTGGGCATTAAAATACTTCAAATTTGTCAAATGCTCTCAGATTTGATATCTGTGCTTATCTACATGAACAGCTGGTTTATGCAGTTTTCAGGATGTGATGTCCCAGTAGCTGCAGCATATTGTATCTTGGATTGCAGAACATTTCTTTACTGATTTCAATTTCCTTGTTACCCATATCACTCCCAGCTTATTTCATGCTGTTGTTACACAATAATATAAGCATGTACCATAGCCTTTACCTGGCCAAGAGAAATGACAATTATCTGCACCACTGCAACCCACAGAAGGATAATCTGGGGTTAACAGTTGGACTTAATGATTACTTTAAGGTCTTTTCCAACCTAGTTGGTTGCATGATTTTGGAGGAGGTAAAATCTTGATCCAATATTTAAAAAAGACTACAAAGAGTCCAGCAAAAACCTTAAAGAAGGTATGGTCAAGTTTTTTGCTTGCATTTGGTTATTTGAGGTGAGATGAGGCACACTTCTGAAAAGGCTTTGGAAGAACAAGGAGTGGGGTAGAAAATGGAGGGAACATGCCCAACTGCCATGTAAGGTGGAGGTAGGTGAGCTGGAGTAAAAAGATCTTAGTAGTATTTTTTAAAGAATAAATGAGAGACATGCTTTTTGTCTTAAGAAACCTTGACCTGCTAGTGGGTAGCCATCTCCTTCATAGCATTCCTAAGAGAGGAATATTCCTGCATTTAGTCAAAAACAATCACTGAAAGTCCATCTGTTCCAGCACCCTGCTCTGGAAAACTGTCAAAACACAACTATCCAAGGAAGAGTATTACCACTAGGTACCGTCCCAACCTACAGTTAGTTTCAATGCAGTGATCTCCTAGGCTGGATGTCCTTTCAGTAGCATACCTGGCAACTCTGCCTTCCACAGACCAAGCCTGGACATGAATTTTCTCTAATACTACACTACACTCCCATTTGTAACATATATACTTTTAAAACCGAGGGAAGTATAAATGTCTACAGGAAGACCACAGGTTGCTTCTAATGTAGAAAACCTAGGAAAAGTTTAGAGTTCCCAAGCATGGGTGCATGCTTTGCCCAGGTCCTGAATGTCTTCCCTTACTCCTCATGTTTTCTGCCCTCTTCCACCTGCAGAGGCCAGACAGGAACCCAGAACACCATTTCACATCCTTCAGCAAGGATTTCCATAGGACTCACACCTGTGGGGTGAAGAAGTTTCTTTTCAACCTGATTCCTACTAGATTAGTTTTATATCTCCTGCTTGTAACTGGAAATAACAGGGCACAACTTATCTCTGTCCACTACCTCCATGTCACTCAAAGGTTGTAGACATCTGTTAGGCCCTGAATTATTTCTATTAGAGACCAGAGTCCTAGCACTTAAGCCATTTCATGCATTTGGTTATACTTGTTGCCCCTGTCTGAACCTCTGGTAATGGCCTCCTGCAAAATCCGCCTGAATATATCACATACACTCAGCTCAAACCCTGATGTGTCCCCTCCCATTGCCTATCTCCCAATTGGAACCTTTGGACAGAGCACGAAAGTGGGAGAAGGAAAAATGTGTGAGTATAGTTTCGAATTTGCTGCAGGGTAGCTGGGTAGCAGGGTCTTCTAGAGGTGAAGGCAGTAGCTCCCAGGTCCTCTTGAGCTCCTGCAGGCACAGGAGCATAGAGGCTGATTGAACTCCTGTGTGTTCTGTGAGGCAACCAAAGGCAAGTACACCTGCTCTGCAGTGAACTCAGTGGGCATGAGAGCCTCTGCCTCCTTGCTGAGACGTCCCAACTATTTGTTGACTTCCTGAAGGTATCTGGAAAGCATTTGCCATATGGCACACCTGGCCTGCTCTGAACACAGTTTGGAGAGGTTGGTTTGGAGAAACATGTGCAATACCAATTAATTGTCCTGGGTTGGAGTCCTCAGCTAAAGAGCTGCAATTGCTCTGTGCCTCCTAGTGCTGGCCTCAGTTTATGTGACAAATATTTTCCATTGCTTTTTTTGTTCCTTTTTTTTTTTTTCCCCTTTCTCTCATCCTTTTTGCCTTAATTCTATTTATGCCTTTCCCCTATATGTTACAGCCTCATAGAAGTGACTAGGATTGACACACATTTCTTAGCACAAAATCAAGTCAGGTGGCTGGGACACCCCTTTTATTGCCTTTCTCAAAAAAAACCCCAAAACTCTACCAAAATATTTTTCCCTTTAGGTGATGATGAGGCTCAGGAGTGATGGCAGTACCCGCTCAACTGTTTCTACTCAATTGCACACACAGAGGGAATTAAAAGATTCCGCCCAAGACATTGGGCTGATGACAGATGCCTCAGAAGGACAAGATGTATTCATAATTCTGAAGGAACCTTCATCCCGGTACAAACAATCTTTTTTCGTCATCTCTTATTGACACAAATAATGCCAGGATAGTCGGAATGGAAAAGATTAGTAGAGTGGGAAAAAGATCAGGTTATTTTTCCAGTTTGTGTTACACATGTGGTACACATTCTGGTTTCTGTTACAAATGTGACCACATTTTCAGCAAGGCTTGTAAATATATCTTGGCCCCCTACTACAATTGCCTATTGACCAAGAGTTTTTATAATGAACTCTAGCCTTTTAATTTTTATTACTATTTTCTTTTTTAATAGTGATTTTTGTTGTGCTTGCCTAAATTCTGGAAGCTGATGAGACACCTTGTTTGTCTGGACTAGACTCTATATAAAACCTTTTAGGACGGCGATCAACAGAGAGAGTTTGGGTGCGTCCTTCACACGTCACTTGGGGCACATAAAATGATTCAACAAGAAAATTATTTTTACAACTTGTAACAGAGCTGGTGAATCACATACTTAGCAGAGGTCAAATACATGAATCTGCATGCATTGTTCTTCTATTGTAACCAACTGGATTATAGATGGACAATCTCACTTAAACGTAGAGGATATTAAAACGTATATTTTGACATCTTGTCCCTTGATCAATAGACAGTTCATGTAACTAATATTCAGAAAAAGTTATGTACCAGCACTGGGAATGTGTTACTCATCTCAATGTCATCTCCAAATAAACTCAATACAATCTTGACTTTAAAACAATTGGGTCTTATCAAGACCATGACTGTGCAATGGGCTCCAGACAGAGCAAACAGTGCTGCTGCACAAACCTTATGCCATGGCTTTGAAGAACAGTTTAGTGTTCTGCCCCATTCCTTTCTGCACTGCCAGGAGAGCTCCTGAGTGTGGTGGTCAGTTTGGTTTCACACAGCAAGGATAGACACCGGGACAGAGGAACTAACTGGACATAGTGAAACAGCTGCCAAATGTTTAACTACTTTCTGTCACTAATTGTGACCCAGGGGTGAATGGCTTCATATCACGTTACTATGCACTTGAAGCTCAAGGCATGGTTTGGGGTTTTTTAAGCTTCATTTTAGTAGTGGAATTTCCATGCCTGGCTTGGCTACTTTAATATAATAAAAAGAATAATACAGTTCCTACTTCCACAGGGAGGTGTGCTTCTCCGGAGGAATTTGCTGGTCAGTTTGAATGAATTTTATAGTGTCTGTGAAAAGATGGCTTCTAATGCCCCTGTGTATGATTGTCTTTTCATTTGCATCACAAAGCTCTCTATTTTGTTAAATACTTGCTAAAACCGAAGTCTTTAAGCCAGCAAAAAGAACATACACTTTGGAGGCAAAGCCTAGCACTGTTTGCCTTTTATTACTGCTTAGTTTCGCTTTTCTAACACACATTTGAACTTCAAATGAAAACAAAAGGAAAGTTAAAAAAAGGCTAGTTTGAAACACATGTAAAAGTCTTCACTTGCTTACAGTAAGGTTAATCAGGTTCCCTTATTGGTTGCACTGTTTATGCATTCAGTAAGACCGCACATTGTTCAACTTTTAAGAAAAACCCACACGAAAATTGTCCCCTCAAGGAAAATACAAACCTTCATTCATTTCAGAGCACGGTGAAGCCTCTGTGCTGTACAACCACAATGTCTCTTCCTACAAGGACACTAAAACTTTCTCCCCCCCGTGTAGCATCCTTCCGATTGCTACAAGAGACAGCACCTTTTACAAGAAAGCGCCGGAGCATGCCATAGCTGCTTGGAAACAGGCAAACCAACCGCTCAGCAGAACCTGTCTGTACAAGCCGGCTCTTGGGACAGGTCAGCGGAAGGAGCGCGGCCGCGGAGCTACTGCCGCCCCGCCGGGGCGGTAAGAGACGGCGGGCGGACGGAGGGGCGGACGGACGGACGGACGGACAGACTTACCCGGCGTACCGGCCGCCGTGGCCGCGGAGCGGCAGCGCAGCCTGGAGGCAGAGCAGACAAAGGGGCAGGAGCGCGGCGTGGCGCCCGCGGAGCGGCATGGTGCGGTCACAAGTGAAAC
>JANHGB010017606.1:7619-18630 GCA_026283785.1 Coracopsis vasa | reverse complement strand
GAGCAAGAAGCCAAAGTGAGCTTGGCAAAGGGGAAGAAATAAGATGCAGTTCAGCAAGGCAAAGCACCGAGCCCATTCGCCCTTGTCCTGTACCTACAGGCTCTTTTTACATTTTATTTCCTATTTTCTTCTTCACCCTCCAAGTAATGTCATCTTCAGGTGGCTAAATGCTATCAATAATTCCTTGATTTACTGTTGCACATTTTGTGCAGCCATCAAAAAAAGCATTTGTTTTCTGTTTCGATTGTTCTGCTCTCAATAGTCTGAAAGAAAATGCTGCTGAATGTGGTACTTGAGAGGCTCTGATTGCATCCAGACATTGTGGTCACTCGCAGCCATGACTGAAAATGCTTTCTTAAAGTTTCTCTACAGTTTCAAAATACAGTGTTCCTCATGTGAGAATTACCATAAAATAATGTTTTATTGACATTTAGGCGTATTTTTTTAATTTTATTCAACTTTCTGTTTTCTAATGACACTTGATTATTTTAAGACAATGGGTAGCTTTTCACTAAGCAATAGAGCAAATCTTGCACATTGAGACGGAGTGCTTCTCACAGGCCAATAGACTTGTGGTTTATTGTTGAAGGTGCCTGTTAGTGCTACAGGGTGCAAGAAGAGTGAATTTAAAGACTCTATACCTGCTACATGAGAGGTATAATCCAGTGAGTCCTGTGCTGAATGTGTCTACAGGGTGTGTTTGTATGGACTGGAAGGCTGAGATCAGTAACTGTAAAACCCACACAGCTAGAAAACTCTTTTTATGTTGTCTGAATATTCCATATACTGTGCTAAGGTCAAACAGACCTAAGATTGTATCCACTGTTTATTGAACTCAGTATTTTTTCTATGAGTTCAATGGGATTTGAATCAAGGTCTTTCTAAACTTGTGATAATATATCAGGCAAGGGAAAATGCTTCTGTTGTGCTTCTGGAACGTGCTGCTTTATCCTTAGATGAAGATTGATTAAGCATAACTGGATTTCTAAAGAAGCTGTGAGCCAAGGTGGAAGCAGGACAGAAGTTTCACATCCTCTCTTTCTTGCTTTTTAATGATTGCAGCTTTTAGTAAAGTGTTCTTCTGTCTCATTTGTTTTGATAACTCCACTGAATGTTAAATTAAAATGTATAAAACTATAATTGATGTGTCAGGTATAAATTATTTTATATCCATTTGTTAAAAAGAAAATGGGAGAATAATAAACATACTGATGTGGTGCAATGAAACCTTCCAATATATATGTCACATCATTTCTCAAAGTGGATTTCAGTTTGGTTTTACAATTTTGACTGTTGACTGGAATTTGGAAAGCTGATATTCAGCTGGTTTGTGGAAGAAGTATCATGCCCTGTTTTGTCATGCTAGTATTAGGCTACAATACAGAAGCTGCAGTTGACTTCAAATGGTGCACTAAAAATACTGAGGAGTCGAGCTTTTAGGAAACAGGGCAGGAAAATGGCAACAGGTATATTTGTTTAGCACCAGAATCAGCTGGAGACGCAAGAAATGCTTTCAAAAGTGTAATATATCACAGGACAAGTCTTATTACATATCTTTTGTCTCTTTTTGCTTCTATTGATCTTTTTCATATGTTTTAGAAAATTGTCACATATCTGTCCTCATAGCCATAGAATAAGCTTGACATCAAAATGTATCGATCAAGGTGGTAAACTTAGACATTCAAAAGTAAGTTCCGTTATTGGGGTAATACAAGGGAAATTATTAGCATTTGTTGTTGTGATTCATTGGACTAATTTTAAGAAGTTGATGTTTCATTTTTCAAAGACAAATCCAGCATCTCCAGCCAAACAGCACCTGAGCCCACACGCTGAAAGCTCCAGATGAAAGGCTGCTCCTTGCGTGCAAATGGCCACAGCTTGATTACAAATCAGTCAAGCACAGCACCAAGCACCAAGAGAATTCAACATCGCATAACAGCAAAAAAAGAGCCTGCTGCGAAGAGTTCGGGGCCTGCTAAGAGAGATGCCCAGCTTCCAAATTCACATTCATCTTAATTTTGCCAGTGCTGTGTGACAGACTACTGGGTACTTGGAAAGATTCACTGCTACATCAGCTAAAAGAGCCTAGCGACAAACTTTACAGTATTAGTTCTTCACTTTGATAAATACTATATAGTATGCAAATATACAGGCACGCAGTATCTATGTATGGCTGTATCCGATACCTTTGGCACCATTTCTCCCTGATCTATTCAATGTTCTTTGCAAACCTTCCAAGTACTTTTCCGTTTTGCCCTTGTTCCTTCTTTCCTCTCGCTGTGTGTTGCCTCCCAAATTTGACAGAATTACTTCATGCTTTTCTGAGTTCTTTGACAAAAGCCCATCTCCAAATCTCTGTTCTGAGTTCATTGATCTATGTTCAGATTTAGCTCTAAGTAGCAGTTTTGTACTGCCAGGATTTGGAGTTTTGACTATCCTAGGCAGATGTTATGCTAATTACATTTGTAAAGTATGTCTTATATGTGAAATCTCTAGGAATATAAATCAGGAATAGTAGCTGTACAATCAGTTTTAGAAGGGCTGAGATGTATAGACTTTTCCTGAACTGAACTAGCCATCATACATACCACCACGTAATCTGAAGCATAAATTAGGTTGGAAGCCACTCTCAAATGTGATGAACTGCCCAGCTAAGGGTTTGTCTTCCAGTCTCAAATGTGTTCGCATCCCGCTTGCCAGACTGACCAGCACTCCCCTTCCCACTCCAACACCACACATGGGATGAAAATTTTCTAGCACAGTTCTTGTGCCCAAAGTTTATTCCTGCCAGATTTGTCCTTCCCTGCCTCCAGCAGCTGTAAAAGGACTCTAGTGGCATTTGGCAGACTTTGTATTGAATAAGTTGTACCCTGTATCCAGTGGATGTAGTTCACTGAACTGAGAAGAGTTTTGTACTTTTATAAATGGTGGTGTCACATTTGAGTACAGAGAAAAAGAGCAGAAGCTCTGCTGCTCACTGGCTTTGTGTGCTTCCTCCTGACTTTCTCAGCTGTCCTCTAAACCCACCTCAGCAACTGGTATCATCTGATTATTCTGGTATTTGGCTTACATAGTTGGATTGTTATCAACCATGCCCCTCTGCGTACTTGTAAATTCTACTGTATGTACTGAGTAAATTCAATCACCTAATGAAATTGTGGCCTTTCCCATCAATTGATTATCAAATTGCTGGTATAGTTCTTCTAGCCCGTCTCTTTTCCAGAGCTGCACGTTTCTGTTTAGCCACAGAGCCTGTGCCTGACCCCTTCCTTGCCTTTCCTGAATGTCACATTTTCATTTGACATGCAGATAGGCTTTGAGTCTGGCCAAATACCAGTGGACTTCCTGGTCATTTTACTGACCACCTTGTTGAAAATGAATCAGTAAAAAGCATCCCAAAACTACAAGAGAAGCTGATATGACTTTCTTATGCTGCCCAGCACAGCAGTCACAGACACCTTCTGATGTACAAAGTGAGCAAAGATGATGTCAAGAGAGGATAGTGTTTCTGAGGCAGTGACCAGGAGGATCTGTGGTTTGCATTTTGGGTAGGGAACACAGCACAGAGAAAAGCTGGTGCAGTGAGCACCTGTAAAGGATGCATTTATAATCATCGTAAGAGTCATACAATGGTTTGGGTTGAAAGGGACCTTAAAGCTCATCCAGTTCCAACCCCCTGCCATGGGGAGGGACACCTTCCACTAGACCAGGTTGCTCAAAGCCCCAGCAAGGCTGACAGTGAACATTTGCCCACCTTGTTTTGATTTTCCCTAGCTTCCTGTGGCAATATATAATCTCGGAGAAAGTAACGATTTCAGGTTGAAGTCCCTTTGAATTCCAGGCTTCCCAGGAAACTGCTGTAGGTTTAAATATCAGGCAGCACTGGCAGTATAGCTGCTGCTACACTGATCATCAAGTACAACTTCTGCTCTTTGCCATAGTTATTTAACACCCACAGAAGCTGCTGCATGCACATGAAGCCAGTTGCCAGCTAGTTTGGGGTGAAGGTGAGCACCCAGTCCTTTGGGCCAAAATGCAGAGAGCTGCAGGTTACTGTGTTGCTGCTCCGCAGTAGAAGCTGCTGCCTGGTGTGGTGTCTGAAGGACAGGGTCTCACCTGGACCTGTATTGCAATTGCCACTGCACATTGGGCTGATGGCTGCTCTGCTCTGCAGCTGCCTTGACAAGCTGTGACCTTGCTTATGGAAATGAGCTCGTGGCTTGTGATAAACTAAAGTAAAAGAGGAGTAGGGGTGGGTTTGACTCATAGTATAGACACCCTGTTGAGCAAAACTGTTTGCTTTCTTCAATTAAGAGCTTATTTTCCCTATGGTGTAGGGGCAGGAGTTTGCATTTCTGGTATTGCTATATTCTTTCCGTCTATGCAAGCTATGGTCCATTTTCATCTTTTTCTCTAGTGGTGTTTGTTTTGGTACTAATGGAACTATTTTTTCAACTTTTTTTTTTTTTTCCTTTTCTTGACTAAAGAAGGAACAGGGGAAATGGCAAGGGAGAGAAAAGCAGTGGAAGAAGTTTGAGGTACCTACTGCACTCACTCACTTTTGAACCTCTTCCATCCATTTGTGCTGCCAAGTTGAAGAGAGCAGCTGCTTAGTAAACAAATTGTACAGATACTCTTAAAATGTTGGTGCTTGTCACTTCCTGGTGGTGTTGAGATGAAGAGGAAAAGGGGATTATCCATTCAACACAATTCTAACCAGTTGCTGCTGAGTTCAGATTCCCAGAATATGAGAACTTGCTCATTCTCAAATGAGAGATGATGAACCTCAGATAAATGAGGTGCTTCTTTTTTAACTGAGTTTCCTTTTTGTTTGAATGGACAGGTAGGATAAAGAGAAAAGAAGGGAGCACATGATATTATCGCTATGGTTCTGTTACAGCTGGTCACTTTATCTGCCTGTGGTATCATTGTCATGGTGATGTATGTAGATGTAAAAGTGGGGATTATGTTGCACCAGGGCAACATTACGAAATTGGCTTATTAAAAGATGCTTTTAATAAATACATTTCAATACATGAAATGTTATAAAATAGGAATGCAACAGTAATTAATAATATATTGTTAGTTTATTTTAGCTTTATAGAAAATTTAGGTTTTCTGTGTATAAAGAAATCTCTTCACACTCAAGTTAACATTCCTTTGAATTTGTAGGATTACTTGGGTTTATTTTATTTTTTCTTTTAATAAAAATGCTTTTATATATTTATAAATATTTGTATTTTATTATAATTACAGTATAACACTTGAAAGCAAAGAAAGATTTACTCAACATGAGTGTTCCACACTGCAGTACCTGCTTTTCTGTAGTAGCACACTCTTTTACTGTGCTACTGTACCAAAAATGAAAATAATCAAGTTAATTCCTTCAACTCTGAAGGAGAGGAGGCTGGAATCTGAACTATCCAGCTTTCCCTGAGTCCTGTAAGCAGAATCACTAAAAACAGATCCAGTTTCCACTAACAGACAGTAGGAAATGTTTGAAGCTGCTATGGGCCTGCATCCCTCACACTTGCTCTCTGGGGCATTGCAGCCTGGATTCTGGGGAGAACTAAAGAAATCTACATAAATGTCAGACAGATCCCACAACTTGCATTCAAGGAGGCTCTAGCTCCAGTCATTTCTGCTTTCCCTCCCTGGGGATGTCCATAGCAGCCTCACTGTGAGAGGAGGTAATTCTATTAACTGGACAGGGAAAAAGGAAATGTGCATAAAGACATAGACAGTGGGTATGCAGCTTGTGCATGTCCAGGAGCATGGTACCAAGCAGATTTATAATTTTGTCTGTTTCCATTCTCTACAGTTCCATCATCAAGGAGGATGTGCATCAAAAATAAAGCTGCTCCTCTGCAGAGAAAATATGTCTATTTATGGAAGGTCTTTATATGATAAAAAGCTTGTATTTCAGAAGAGGAAATTTGTTAGCATTACAGAGATCAGTTCACTTTGGCAGAAGCCTCCTGACATGAATAGATTCTGTTTCTTTTACACATAGAATACTGAATAAGGCTCTTAAGGATGGAAGTTTACCCTTGTAGACTTTATCCTAATGGCATCTTCACTTAGTTTCCCTGATAAAACCTTTATTGCAAATTCAGTAACCATTCTCCTTTTTAACAAGGTTGCCAGCCTGCAAATAACTGCAGAGACAGGATCTATTTATGGGAATGCATTAGCAAAATACGATCTAGCCATAATTTATCTTTCTTGTGGTAACTTGCTTTAAGTAGGAGGGAGTCTGCAGTCAGGGTTTATAAGTGCCAGTTCTGTGGCATTGATGGGTTGCCTTCCCCATCCCAAAATAGAGTCTTGATTTTGAAGTATCAGAACCACAGTGAAAGTCTCGACCCCACAGTAGATAAGACACATAACAAAGCATAAGCACCAAAGCAGGTAATTTCATGAGGGCATGGGCATTCCAGTTGATTCACTGTTCAGTCCCTGAGCTGCTCCCTGTTAGGTTCTCTTGTCCATCAGGTATAGGTACAGAAGGGATGTAAAGGTATTCCTCAATTAACCTCTGCTATTACAGGTGTAAAGAAAACATCATTGTTGAAAATGAACGAGTTCTGATAAAATGGAAAAGGGGGGGCAGAACTAATAGAAAAAATAGTTCAAATAAATGAAGTTTGGTAAAATTGCTGGCAATAGAAAACAAGTTCCTCTTATTAGATGTATTGAGCATTCTTACAATTCAGAGTAGTGCTATCAGTACGGCAGATACTACTGTGAGCTCTTTTTCCAGCAGTTAAGTAGCCTTTAGACAAACATTTTGATTTCATAACTATGTTTTGAGATTTGTGCGTTTGATATTGCTACTTCCTGCTTCCTGCAGTGCAGGAATTGGCGGGTTTGTGGAAAACCATCTGGGGAACAGCAGGAGAATTCTGGCTCTCTTCCTTGGGGTTTTCTTTTATTGCATTTAAATATAAGACTGAACCACCTCCCCATAATCCACCAAAGCCTGAGCAGCACAGACAAGCACAATTAGTCTATATTACAGAGGACTTTTCAGCTGCTGCAACAGTTGTAAAGGAGAGTTGAATTCTTTCCTTCTGCAGCCATTGTTCAGCTTCATCCTCTGACAGCCATGTAACAAATCAGTGTCTGGGTGACTCCTTGTGCACTGTCCTTTCTCATAGAAACCTGCAGTACTGCAATTCCTCAGGGTGTCCTTGTACAAATATTGTTTGATTTGTGTGGTTTTGGTTTTTTTTGAGTTGCTGAGATGTCACATGTAAAGGACAGGGGAATTCCAACATGCTGAGCAAGGAGGTGCTAGCACATTTGAATACAAATATAGGAGGTGCGTTTTGACTTGAATATGTAGGAAGGAATAGGAAGACAGAGTTTCGACCCACGGCAGGCACCAGATGTGAATGCATGCTTGACTGTGCCTGGAGATGTCAAGAGCTGGCTGCTGCATTGACGTAACACAGCTTTTGCAGTAAATGGAAAATCTTTTACGTGACCAGCCCTGTCTCATAAGCGTTTCTCCTGAGTAATCTGTAAGGAGAGCAGAACACCACCTCACTGCACAGACCCAGGAATAGGATTTAATGGAAACAGCAGACATTTCACATTTGTAAGTTGGTGGTATCAGTTAAGATGGCAAAGAAGGTGTGTGAGTTCCAGCTGCAGCCCTCTTACCTATCCCTGTCAGCTCCAACAACTTCTAGTGGGCACACATGATTGCTACAGACAATAAACATCTTTTTTTTATGCCCTTTAGGACTTCTTTATTTCAAGAGCCCTGTGTAGTTCTTTCCCAGTGCAATGTGACATATATTGTGGATGAAATATTCTTTTGTGAGTATTTTCCTTTCCCCCCCCCTTTATATCTACTCTGTCACAAATATTAGTGCTTTTGATGTCATGCAGAAATGTATTACTGCTTCATGAGAGTCTCTGCTTATTCTCAAACCAGAAAAAATGTAGAGGAAGAATTTTAACTTGCACCTTCTCTGAGAATGCTGTGGCTATAAATGAGCAGACATTCTTTCAACAGTTCCAGAGGGAATCTTTTTGAGCCTCATCCTGTTTTTCATATATTTTCCAGTTGTATTTGTTACTGCTACTTTCAGGTTTTTGCGCAGCTATAGTTTTCTACAAATATTTATATGCAAAAATATCAAAAAATGCTACTTTTAAACCATATTTCTCTTTTTCCTATGTAGTAGAAACCATCTGGTTTCACACTAGATATATTTCAGAAGGTTCCCATATGGAGTATGTGCATTGATGAGCAGGAAGTGTTAGTGAGCAAGAACCACACAACTGTCTTGTGCCAGTTGCAGGAGTGCGTATGATGTTCTTCTGTCATCTTCTATAAACCATTTTAGCATTCTTCTCCCTGTGTTATCCTCCATAAAGCAGTATGATAGCCTATGAATTAGATATTTACAGTAAGCGAGATCCGTCTGTCTGCTCAGTCAAAAGATACAAAGACGTGCTGTTTTGCCTCAGTGGTTAACAAGTGCAAACGATTCTTTTTAATGCTTAGAACTTTATTCACTTTATTTTTCTTTTTAGTGCACTGGAAAATAAATCTTAAACATTTCTTCTGTTATCTAGCACTTCAAGCCTTTTCATAGCATTTGTAACATCTCTTTGCCAACACTCCATCTGTGATTTTAGCTTGCAGGAGACACTTTGCAATTCTGTTATTAGGTTAGATGCAAAGAGCTGCTGTTTAAATATTAACTGTAACTTCCCTCATGAGTGCAGTCAAACCCACTGAGTAACTTGTGGAGTTTAATAAATACCTAGGAGGGAGTGGGCTGTGTGTTGTGGGCCTGCTCTTGGTCTTAATGAAGGCGTAAGGTGAGTTAACAGTACAAAATGGATTATGTCCTGGTGCTCGCTGTCTCCTTTCCTCATCTTACCTCAGTTCTGCTACTTGTAAGCACACACAACAAAAGGGAAGAAAACAGAATCCCATTAAGCTGCAAGCACGCTTCTTACACAGTTAGTGGGCTTCTGCCAATGCCTCTGTAGGCGAAAGGAATACCACACAGTGCTCGCAAGAAAAGACACAAGACCCATCAGTTGTTTCAAATCCCAGTTATTGGACAAATACACTTCTGAAGTACTTGTGTATTGCTCTGTCAAGGATCATACCTCAGTAAAGGCATTATCTTGTGGTTGAGCCCATCTCCTCTGCTTACAGTCGTGAGCCTAACCCTATCTCATTTCTTGATTCTACAAAATATACTTTACACTTAAAAAGCAGAAAAAACAGGAAAATGTTAGGTGTTTACAGACATTTCAGTGAAGTATATTCGATAGAAGTGAGGAGCAAGATAGTTCATGCCGTCTGACCAGCCTGTTTTTTGTGGATCACAGAGCATTTTAATTGTAAGTCTCACACTGGGTATAATTAAAAGAAGATGAGCCCTATTAAAGTTGTACGTTGTCTTTTTCCCTCTCTTCTCCTTCCAGATGGTCATTAATCTTTTATTGGTGAGGAGGTTTGCCTATGGTCTAATCTGAGATTTTTTCTCATGTCATTTAAGTGAGTTACTTCTCTTTGTGTTTGCAGGTGGACTGAATTTTAATTTGTTGAGTTCTGTTAATTGCTCAGAACTTAGATGTTTTTCTTAGTACCTTGCAAATGTAGAATGAATTAAAAAAAATAATTAAGTAGTACCCACATACTCCTTTTATTTTTCAGCTTTCTGCGAAGAAGGGTGCAGATATGGTGGAACTTGTGTAGCCCCTAACAAATGTCTCTGCCCTCCTGGATTCACAGGAAGTCATTGTGAGAAAGGTAAAGCTTTACTGGAACACATTTTCTTCTTAATGAGAAATATGATTCTGCTGAATTAAGAAAGAATTGCTTTCCATTCCTTCATTCTGCTGGATAGTTTGTCTTTGTTGAAGACATGACTGTTCCATAGCTGCCTTTTCCTAAGTGAAAGCTAGTCTTAAACATGGAAAGTTTTAGACAATCAGGGATATATCTGCTTTTGCTTCTAGTTGACACTTCCAGTTAATTAGAGAAGATGGCAAGTGAAAAATATCTGGTTTTCCATGTATTTCCTGTGGTGCATAATCAAGGTTAACTTGTGCTTTTTCTGAATCTGTTATGCAAACTAGAGCAGAATTTGGATGCTTCTTTCACCTGAAGTTATGGGATTCTTAAGGTTTGATTTGTTTCTAACTCACTGAAGCCACCAATTTTCATAGAATCACACAGGCTGTTCCAGTATATTTCACTAGTAAGGATTTGGTTCTGCCTTCTCCCAGATTTTTCCTGTTTCAAGATTTGCTTCTGACAGCTTCCCAGCCCCACCATTTTGTTTGCTTCATGGAGTCCTGTTTCCTTGTCTACCTTAAATAAGAAGGAGCAGGTCTACCAGAATTCCATGTAGAACTCTCATTAGATTCTTTTGTCTAGTAGATATGGGTTTTCATTTTTGTTGGTATTTATTGAGGTTGTATTTCACCTAAATAACACAATGATAGCGTTTTTTACATTGCCTATTAGTTACTAAACCTTTTGCACTTGCCTTTACTGGTGGAGGTCAAGTGGATTGTTAATGCAGGTTGTGTGATGCTGTATGGATGAAATTATAATTGATGAGGGTTTTAAAGGAATTAAAAAAAAGAAACCAAGAAATAACTGTTAAAAGAATGAGTTAAAACACTGGAACTATTTGTCACCTAGAGATTATTCAGTAACTTGTGTAGCAGTGTCTGTTCAATACACGGCTATTCTACTCTAATGCAAAGTAACTTCCTCCCGGTTGACAACAAATCTTCTTTGAATAGCTTCTGAAAACTGGTAACACTTTTTGTGGATGCACTCAAATCACTGCACACTAAAATCCCATAGTTTCTAGTTGTCAGCATTGTTTCTTCTTATTATTTATATCTTCATATTATCTTGAATGAATTCAAGTACTGCTTTTTGGGGTGGAGGTCAAGTGGATTGTTAATGCAGGTTGTGTGATGCTGTATGGATGAAATTATAATTGATGAGGGTTTTAAA
>JANHGB010017604.1:0-52106 GCA_026283785.1 Coracopsis vasa | reverse complement strand
AGTGCCTGAATGGAAAGCTTAGTGCATGAATGGAAAAATTGGTGTCTATTTGCAGAATTTAGTGCCTGAATGGGGGGTTTAGTGTCTGAATGTAGAACTTAGTGTCTGTCCCAGGCAGCCCCGTGCAAATGTGTCCTGCAGAGCATCAGCCAAGCAGAGCCCATAAAATGGCTCACTGCCTCCTTCCCGTCCCTGTCTCTTTCCCTCCAGGCTGGGCTCCTGTGCTGCCCTGCCACAGGTGCAGCTGGCCCTATCTCCGGCTGTCGGGGAAGGTTTCGGGAGGAGGTGGGACACCTTTTGGGATGGAGGAAGAGGGAGGGGGGTGCGCCAGGCCACCCAACTCTGGAAATCAACAGTATCATTGTATCTAGGGCTGCCAGTCACAAAAAGTAACCGCGCATGAGAAATGGCAAAGGTTGGGTCTATCCCTGGGCATCTCAGGCCAGGTTGCTTGCTCACACTCCCCAACCCTCGCATGTCCCTACATTCCCCTTTCTTGTCTTGCTCCCATTCTGACAAGCTCCTGGCTGCAGCAGACACATGGGCCCCACTGCCATGTGCAGAGCCCTAGGCACCTAGCAGGTATGGCGAGCACCACGACCCCCTGAAGCCAGCCCCAAGGGAGGTAGGTCCCGAGCAGCTGCCACCAGCCAGCTCAGGCCATTCCCTTCTTCCCCATAGAGCCTGTTTCCAGCACTGGGCACCCCTGGGGACACCCAGCTGGTCCCCCTGCGGCAGTGACAAGCGCAATTACCTTGCTGCCGAATGCAAGGAGCCCCATTGAGCTCCGCTGGCCGGCTGCCGGGACACTTACCTGAAATTAGCTGTGGCCAGCGTGGCACAGGGGTGAATGCGGGTGTGATTATGAATGCACTTCTTGTTTGTCTCTTCAGTGCCGAAATCCTGTCAGCAAGGAGAAGCGATAATAACATGCTATTAAGTTCTTTCTGGGATAATGTAATTCAGGAGTCAGGAGGCAGTTTGGTCATTTATGCCTTTGAAAAGCTCAGAATAATTTTCAGTGTCATTATCTTCCATTTTAAAGAGCCCGTTTCAAACATCAATACCAGGAGCCCCTCTCCTCACCGCCTCTCCCTTGCTTGTGTGCTTTTCTCCCACCTTTTATTCCTGTTTTTCTCTGAGTTTTCAGGGATTTGGGGTTTGTTTCCAGTCATTCATACACCCTGAAACACGCACCACACCCGGCCCTTTCTTGCTCCCTTTCTCTTTCTATTGTGGGTTTAGGAACTCGGTGCTATTTTATCCAGCCTCTCTACGTTGTGGCTGGTGAAGCAGCCGCTTGCAAGGCGAGGAAACATCGCTTGGCCTCAGCGGTGTTGGGAGGAGGGTGGACGTGATGTGGATTCAGGCCTGCAGGGAAGGAGCAGGATGGCAAGGGTTCGTGGCAGTGCGTGTTTCCTAGGGCCAGCCGGCAGGCAGGGACAGCCAGGAAAGCCCAGCTGCCTCCAGCAACGTGGCGCTGCGCACTGGGGAGCTTCCGCTTCCATTGTGATGCTCCAGGAGCGAGCTGTGCTGCCCCAGCCTTGGTGCTGGGTTGCTCATGCAGCCCGGCCACCATGGCTCAAGCAACCACCCTGCTCCAGACCGCCGGTCCCTGCATCTCTGTGAGCATGGCTACAGCCAGTGAGTTATACGTGGAGCTTGGTGCATCATTATGTTCTTTGCTCGTGCTTTTGTTAAGGGTGTACTTCAGTGCAAGCGGTTAATGGATTTTTTTGCCCTGAAATAGCCCCCGGGATAGAGAGCAGAGAGGCTCCTCAGCAGATGCAACTTCAACACCAGCTTACACTGCAGGCATGAAAACAGACAGATGTCTCTGAGTGAATGCAGCAAAAATTATTATCCAGAACTGGGGCAGGAAAACAATCCAGCTCCTCTGCTGCATGCACAGAGCATGGCTGAAGAGGAGAATTTTATTCATTAAGTTAATTGGCAATGATCCCTGAAATGTCAGCCTTGGCTTTAAGTTCGTTTCTAGGCTTGGAAAGCATCCTAGCCCTTCTGTTTTTAAAAGAGATGGGTATGTGGCTCCTTTGACTTTTTATGTGCTGGCACTGCCAATGTATCAGTGCAAATAGGAGGGATAATGCCCTTCCATTCGCTGCCTTCTTCCCTCAGAGGGGGAAATGGGATCTCCCAAGCAGAGTACAGAAAATCTCCAGGGAGCAGCCGAGAGTTGCATCCATCATTAAGCCTGGTTCATATTGTTCAGCAGCTTCGGAAGGAACTGGTGGGCACTCATGTGCCACCGAAGCCAGCAGTGGAGTCAGGCTATGACCTGGCATGAGCTTATTTGCAGAGAGGGTGTGGGAAGACTTGCACAGGGTAGGCCCATTGGCCTCCCTCTGCCTAGAGGATGCAGGAGCATTACCGGCACAGTGTGGCTTCATGACGGGTCTGGCGAGCACCATTATCATAGAGGATACAATCTCCTTGGGACAGGACAAAGAGGAGTGAAGATGCTCTTTCCTTTGTGAGAGATAGAAAGGCCTTTTAAATACTTTGGGCAGTCCTGGACGTTAAGGCACAGTTCAGCACTGGCCATTGATGCCAGGAAGGGAACCCATAGCACAGCAGATCAGGTGCAATGGATGCATGTGCTCACACAGAGCTGTGCCCTCTGTCTGTGCAGAGGCCAGGGGAACAGAGACCTGCTGCTGATGCAGCCGCGATGGGCCGTGCCTGCCTCCATTGCCTCCTGACTCCCCGCTCCATGTCCAGTTGCAAATGTCCTTCTGAGCGTGGAGGAGGATTAAATGTGTTTCCTGTGCCCTGGGGTATTTACATGGTTTCTCCTGTGAAGGTTTTCTGGTGCTGTGTATTTTAGCTCTCGCTGCAATCTCTCCTGCAGTGGGGATGCTCAAAGAGTCTTCTCTATCCACCTACTTATTTTCATTAGATCTGAAAGACTTTCATCATCTCTGGAATCTCTGTGCCTCTCTCTCGGTTGAAACTGGAGAAGGATTTGAATAAACGCTTGTCAGTAGGGAACTGGTAGAGGGTCAGACAGCCCAATCCCTCCTTTCAGGACAGCTTGATGGGATAAGCTGTCTGCCCTCAAAAGCTGACAAGGGAAACACAAAGGAAAGATGGGAAAGAAAAGATAGTGAAAAGCAGGGGAAACTGGACTTCTTAAATGGCTTTTTACACCGCCCAGTTGTCCATTCACTGCCAGCAGCCTGGCCAGCTTAGCCCCACTCCCAGCAAGGAGCTTCCATCTCACTGTTTGGCCTCTCTTCTCTCACATTTGTTCTGCTTGCAATGGATTTTCTCAGCTTGATTTCTCCCTGTTGTCTGCCTCACCAACAGCCCATGTGCCGTCACCTCACAGCACAGCTGGCTGGTGCTATGGGCATGGCAAACAGGGCACAGGGAGGGACCACCAACTGGCCCAGAGCACACTGCTTCCCTTTGGTCTCTGCTTTAGCCACAAAGCAGATGTTTCCCCATCTCAGCTGGATGAAGCTGGTAGGGCCATGCCCAGCTGCCCAGAGCAGACTGCATGCTGCATCTATGTCCTGAGTCATTTCCCTCTTGTTTTTCTTGCTGGACCCTGCCTTTTTAGCCCAGTCTGCAGTGATGTTTCTCTCCTTCTTGGTTTGCCTCTTCAAGTTATCTTGGTGGGCTGCAGGAAGCCTGGCTATGGTTTGGGCCATATTGTAAAGATGCTGTTGTTGCTTATCAATGGCTCTTGTTGTGGAGGGATGTTGGGCTGGATTTTAACTCACTGCAAAGATCAACAGTTTGGTCTTACTAGTGGTGGAACTCACACCTCAGCTTGGCCTGGGTAGGTGGCTGGGACAGGCACAGCAGTTGGGCTGGAGGTGTTTTGGCCAGGCTGTGAGGAAAGCCGGGTCTGCAGTGGTATTACCAGACCAGAAGGTGCCATCTCACTTCATGAGAGCGTTGGCCTGTGCTCTGTGTGCAGACGAAGGGCTGTTAGCAGGGAAAAGGAGATGCTGTGGTGACTATGGCAGGCTAGAAGCCTGCAGGAGCTCCAGCTCTGGCAGGGAGGTCCTGCAGCACTGCAAGAACAGGGCTGTGGGCTCAGCATGGGCACGATGTTCAGCTCTAGTTCGCTTTCACATTTTCTTCAGATATTGACACTATGCAGGTTCCATAAGTCATCTGAAAACCCTACCCAGCTCTTGGCAAGGAGAGTTCCCCTAAAGGGAGGTCTCTGAAGTGTGAGAACAGGCAAATTGTCTCCTGACAGCTAATTCATTCCTGGGCTCTTCTTCCAAGCCATCTCCAGAGATCTGAGGCTGTGGAGCTGCTACTATGAGTGCACATATGTGTGCTCATGTTTGTGTACGTACATGCTGGCTGGAACACTAAACTCCAGCCCATGCTGGTTTTGTTCCTGGTGCACTGCCCTCTTCATGCTCCACCAGCCGTGCAGCCAGAGACCTTCCAGCACGAGTGCCAAAGGGCTGCACCAGACCCCTGGGTGGCAGCTGGCCTTTTGGTTGATGGATGATCCACTCTGAACACGGGACAGTAATCTTCAGAGGAACAGACCCAGAGAAAGTGGCAGAGTTAATTGCTTTGATCCTGGACAGCGGCTGTGGAGGGAGAGGATGGGCAACTCTGAGATCAGCATGGTTTGGAGGGCAGGAGAAAGCAAAAGGGAAAGTAACAGCATAAAACAAAACGTCAAGGGCTCTTGCTTGGCTAGGAGGACAGAAGAGGACTGGGTGTGGTACAGCAGGATGGGAATCAGCCTCCACCAGCACCCTTCTTTTGACATTGATTTCTTACATACTCGATGGAAAAGAGCTGCTGAGGATATTCCACAGTGGGACACTGCAGCCTCTGCCCAGAAACACACACTGCATGGTTACAAATGGGAGAAATGGGGGGAGCAGAGAGTGCTGTTTAATCTCTGTCCCCATTGCCCGTATTGGGATGTTAATGAGAAGTGCTCAGGCAGGTCTTTTATGCCTTATGAATTCAAACAACAGATTCTGCTTGAGATTACACTCAGACGCAGCAAAATTTAGCTTGCAAAGGCAACTCTGTGTTACTACAGTATTTACATAAAGATGTTCTTGAATTCCACACTACATTACTCCAGGGAAGCCATTCTGGGCTTCACACCAAACCAGCTGCATGTTGGGAAGAGGGTTTTGTCACTTTTCCATACATCTTCAGCTGGGCCAATGAGTATAGTAGCCACTGTTACTAAATCTTACTGGGCTATCTCTAGGCTCCTACCAGGCTACCCAGTATCTCCCTTTCCACAGAAGGACTTTGACATATATGGGTTAAAAGCATTACAAGTGCTGGGTATTGATGTCTCAGTTAAAAAATGTATAACCAGTGTCAAGAGACAGGATATGTTGATATTGTTAAGGCATGTGCCAAGGGATGATCCCACTGCACAGTCTTCCAAGTTATTTTTCTTGTTTGGCCATGGAAGGATGTAATGTGGCACAGGGGTTTTGCAAGGTTTGGGGCAGAGCCAGAAGCCCTAAAGAGAGAACCTTGTGAGCACCACTGTTCTGCTTTGGTCTTCTATTAATGTCAGTTCAAGGGGAAATCCACACCAGTCCTGGGCTGAGGTCCCTCTCAGAGCTCTTGCAGGCTCTTCACCTCCTCTGCTCTAGTGCTGCATGTATAAAGAGAATGTGTAGAATATTCCCAGGCACAAGCCTTCTAGTTCTCCTTTGCTGGAAGGACAAACCACATGCCCTGAACATCTGGCATAACACAGACTGAAGGGAAATGATGATGTCGAATGGAAAAAAGTAATTACAATATTAACACCAGTTACAAGTAAAAGTTGCCATTTCTAACATGAAACTGGAATCTTAGTGGCCAGATTAGACTAATGCTCCATCTACATCAGTCTGCAGCCTCCAAGAGTAGTTCATCCTAGCTGGCCTAGAGGGAGGTGGAAAAGCCACACAAACGGACAACACTTATGACTTGCCAACTGGAGAAGTTTCTTCCTACTCCATACTTCTGTTTATAGAAGGTCTAAACTAAATGAGAGAGTTTATATCTCCTAACATTTATAAATATATAGGTATGTATTTACATATAATACAGCTGTGCCTGTTTTCAGTAATTACTCAGTACCTTGAAACCTTTATAACCAGTGGAGGACACAATGACTAACCAAGTGCCTTTGTCTAGCAGATCCCAGCCATTTCTTGTGACACAACAGCAGCAAAGACTGAGTCACAGTGGTCTCCAGAGCATCCCATTCAAGCCCTCCTCATCATATGAATCACCTGGCTCTGTCACATCACAAGATCATCTTGGGCACTTGAATTATGTGGGCTGAAGTTGAATCACTATGACCACATGAGGCATCTCAGTTCCCAAGATCAGTTCAGATGCTCCAGGAAACTGCAGGTTTTAAAGGCCAAAGATGGCCTTTAAAAATGCAGTAAATGTGGGCTCCATCTTTAATATTTAGTCAGAGCAACTAGTCTTTGGATTTGTTTTCTTTCACTCAAACTGATGCTGTCTATGACTGTTGCATTGGTAGTGTTAAAAGGTCAGTTGGGCTTGCAGAACCTTTCCTGTCCCCTTGCACTTGTTGGCCTGGGTTTTGGGCTGTAGAAAGGACTGTTGGGAAGCCAGAGAAAAGATACTGCTGGTCACTGGGGAAGAAGGAATACCTTGATGAGAGGAACTGCTGCTGTTATGGCTTTTGGAGAAGGAGTTAAGAATAGGGGCTGCAAGGGTTTTGGCTGAAGATTTGGAGGAGGTGGAGTGGAAGGCCTTGAGGTGGAGACAGTTGGACAGGAGATGAAGGTGGAGGACCCTTCCATGGTATGGAGTCCCAGACTTTGTACGAGAGATGGAGGGCGGTTGGCTCTTCCTATTGACCACCACTGCCTGGTGATCCTACTCTGCTGGGGTAACATGCAGGCTGCTGAGGGCCATGGTCTCATGGGGATGTCATTGGTCCCAGTCTGAAAGAAGACAAGAAAGCACTTGATGTGATTCAGAGTACAGCCTTGCAGGTACACCACAAGCTTAACCTGCAGGGATCCCAGTCCCAGGCTCTCTGGCCTCCTCCTGAAGCTGCCAGCAAGGAGGACGTCTGGGAGAAGCGTGGCAGTGCCTGATCTATGTTTCTGCCTTGGGAGTCCCCATCTCTGTGCCCACCATGTAGTATCGACTGCATGCTGTTTGGTAAATGCATATTTTGTATGTTTCCTCTGCTAGTGAGATCACCTGACAGTACTCAGTGCTTGAGGGGGCCAATTTCCTAATAGATGAAACACGATGGAAAAAGAGCATCCTGGTTCCAAGCACTTGTTAAAGGGTCTTTAAACCCCCAACCACAACACACTCTGCGGTGCAACATGACTCAGCGTCTTTCACTGGTTCTTTGGTGACATCGCCAGTGACTAAAGGTTTTTCCCAAGCAGCAGAAAGCTTAACCCTTGATTTACAGCAAGGACCGATACATTAACACCAGCAGTATTTCTCTTTTGCTGTTGTCAGTGTGTGGTACAGATCAGTGAAGAGCTACTATATCTCTTCCTCCTGAGCTGAGGGGAAGAGATACATGGAGGGACGCAAGAAGCTGTCCTGCTATTACAGATGGGGCAAACCAGGAGGCCAGCCAGCTTCCACTCATAATAATCAGGAGCTCGTTAAGGGTTCTAATCAAGCAGAAATATTTTCCCATCAGCTCGTTACAAACTGTGACAAGGTTTCGGCTCTGGGTTGTGGCTGCTTTTTGCCTTGCTGGAGGTAACGAGGGCATCTGCTGAAGGCTTTGGTAGCTCGTGTGGTATGACACATGGGTGATATGGAGAGGGAAGGGGAGAAAAAGGGGCAGGAGGCAGAGCCAGGAGTAATGAGGCTGCTCCAAGGGGCAGGGTTGGTTTGCATGGAGAAAAGTAAGTATTTCCCTGTTTCTCTGCCTGGGAAAAAGCAAACGGAAGGGTGGGTATAGAAAGTCCTGCTCCTGGAGATGATGGTGGCTTTTGGATGCATGATAGTGTATCTCTCTTTGGACTTTGCAAGCCTAACAATGAGTACATGTCTTGTGTGTAGGCTGTGGGCCTAGGATGGTGTGTGATGGCAGCTGAGGACAGGTGAGAGAAGCTGTGAGAAAAGCAAAGTAGTGCTGAGGCATTCGGAAAGTGCTGTGTTCTGCGGAGGTCTCCACCTGCCCATTTTCCTCCTTGCCCCATGTTGCTGAGGGGAGTTTTGACTTTCTGCACCAGTGTGTTGCTCATGAAGGCTCAAAACATTGTTCTTGGCCCACCAGCCCTTTTATTTTGTCCCCTGGGCTTTGAAGGGATTTGGCCATTTGAGCAGAAGCTACCAGCAGAAAACTCTCTGGGAGATTCAAAACATAAACCATGTTTTATTAAGCAGGAATTGACACTTTTGCTGAAGCTAATACTAGGTCTTATTGACTGACCTAAGCTACCAAGCCTATTGACCCTGAGAGGCTGCTCTTAAATGTGGAGACGTGTGGCAGGCTGTATTTATTATGAAGATAACCCATGCTCTTGGTAATCCCCCTTCTGTCAGCTACTCAATAACCTCCAGATTCCTCTGGATTTGTAGAGCCATCTATCTGCTGAAACAAACATCCTCATCTCCTGCCATCAGTGACAAAGGTCATCGTCAAGGTGGAAGGGAAGAGCTTTTGTGAAGTGACAGAAATCTGTGGCAAAACTGTTTTGGGAAGGAGTTCTGTAAACTCACCACCTGCTTTGCTGTCAGGAAGCTAAATAACAGGTTTTGCTTGTGCAGACCCTTCAAAGCAGTCTTGACTTTTTCAGGCTCTGTAGAAAGCCTATGCTGCATCCTCCCTTCCCTCCCGGGGCTCCTCTGTGCCTGATGCTGTGTGGCCGTTGGGGCTGGAGATGCTACAACAAAAGGGGCAGATGTTTCTCTTAGCTGCAAGGACCCTCTAGAAATTTGAGGAATGGACAATGTCAGAGGGGCAATACCCGGGATGGCAAGGCTAGGAGGCTGCTATCCAAGAAGAGGTCCTAAATAGAAAGGAATGATTGAAGATAAGCTTGAAAAGGATCCGTGGGCTCTATGGTCAGTCAGGAAATGAACCTGAGGAACATCTGTTGGATGTTGTTAATGTATAGAGGTGCATGTCTCTGGGCTGCATTTCCCTTCCAGTAGCCTCTATTGAAAGTGGATAGCTATAGCAGACAGGAGTGAAGGCACATTCACCTCTAGCACTGTTTTTCTGACTGTCTTCCCAGTTCGCAACACATAAGACAAAAGCCACTTAGGAGTTAAAATAATGCTATTCCTAATATGGTGTCCAGGTACTGGCTAGCAGCAAAAGCTTTCACGGAAAAAGGCACTTGGAGTCTGTTTGTGTTGGGGCATTAAATTAGATTGACTTTAATTTGGACAGAAGTATGGTAAGTACAAAAATTAAACCACAAGTAATTAGCATCTGAGGTTGCAGGAAGCAATTCATTTAGTAATGCCATAGTGAGCTTGCTGGGTTTAAGGTTCTTGGGTGTATTCCTAGGTTTTTTGCTTCTGCTCTCTCTATCAACATTGCTTCACACCTGGATTGACCTGCCTTTATAATGTGTCCTTGACATCCAGTCAAGGTGGTTTTGAAGCAGAAATGCTTCTATTAGAGTGCTGGTGGGAAACCTGAGGCTCTTTTCCTAGTGCTAGTAATAGTTGTATCCTCTGCTAACATGGCTGTGCCTTCGTGCTCCCATCTGAGCCCCTTCAGAGCCTCTGGATGTGCCTGCCCTCTTCAGAGATACTTGTTTGTACTGGGTGAATGTGTTGGAGCAAATGCAGAGCAGGACCACTAACAGGGCTGGTGTCTCAGTTTGGTACCTGAAGACTAAGGACCAAACCAGACTTTCTGGTAGCACTCCTGCTGCTTGCCCTTATTCTCAGGCTATGTTTCCCTGTGCAGAGTGCCATTCCTCCATCCAAGCACAAGTAGGCAGAGAGCTTGGTGCAGGGACCATGGAAGCCTTGAAGAGATGATGGGATTTAGCCAGGAAACTTTCAGGCACTTGTGTGAATTCCGCATCACCTGATCTGGAGGATATCTGACGAGTTGTGCAGCCCAGTGGTGCTGAGATGGCTGCGCAGTACAGCTCTTCCAGCGGGCAGCCTGCGCAGGCTGCAGAAAGGAGCATGATGAGTAATTACGTGCTGTGTTTCAACAGCTACGCAGGGAGGTTTAAATGGCTCTTTCCAGCTATTGCCTGATTGCTGCTGTGTTAACAGGAGCAAGGATTCTTTCTCTCTTGGCATTCAAACTCCCTTCCCCCACATGCACTCATCAGCATTTGTAGCAGAGATTTAAACTTAGAGCTAATTTTGCTGCTATTTTTGCAATCTTCTACCTCACTATCATCTCTATACTTCCTTTACAAAACTGTGTCATGCCTGCTATCCATCCATCGCAGCCCTTTCCCTTTTGCTCAGGGTGTTGGCATTTAGACCCTAAAAGCAAGCTCATTTCTTGGCATGCGCAGTTTTTGTAGCAGCAGATACAACAAGAGAAAGCCATAGAAAAGGCACATTGGCTCAGTTTCATTAAAGAACTTGGCTTTAGGAAAGATGAAATTTATGCTGAAGCAAATGGCCTAAATCGGACTACAGTGACACATGGAAACCTCCGGGCTTTCAACAGTCATGTCTCCATCTCTCCCCTGCCCCGCAGCGTGCTCTAGGATGGCCATCAAAAGAGACTTGAAGGAAGAACTAGGATTTCACTTTGGACTATAGCCACCTCCCATTATATACTCAGCATTTCCTTTCACTTCTGTATGAGTTGGGAAAAGGGAGGGGAAAAACTTGAGTAAGTTGGTAAGGTAGCCTGGCTTGGTGTCTACATTAAGATGCTCTGCTTCCTGAAGTATTATGGTAACCTAACAAGGATAAGGTAACCATAAACATAAGTCTCTGACTGCAGGTAGTGCATGCCCACTTAATAACCTGTGAGTGGCTGCCCATCTCAATGTCCTCATCAGCTGAGCCATGTAGCCAACCTTTGCTTCAGATGTATATCCTGTAGTGGGGGCAAGTAACCTGGAATTGGCCTGCTTATCTGGGATGAGGGTCCAGATCAGGAAGGAAAGACAGGATTAATATTATAAAAAGTGAAAGGACTACCCCTGAATGGGTAGCATAGATCCTGGACCTGGACATTGGGTTGGGAAGATAAAGGGAGGGAAGAACTGGTGTGGGTTTGGACATGGTAAATCCAACTTAACACAAGTATAAGAAAGTGAAGTTAGGTTGGGATTTTTTTTCTGGAGGACTAATGGAGAAGATACAGCCTTGGAGAGGGCCAGGATCACAGGGTGTGGAAGTAAACAACTATTTTTGGTACAAAAAGTTTGAACAGTTCATCCCAGCCTTCTAGTCTCCTGGCAACAGTGAAGAGAAGACCATGCTGGGACCACTATTTTAATCAACCTAATTGCAGATCCTTTCTCTCCTCCCCCAGCAATCAGCCTCCTGGGAGATGGAAAACCCTTTTGAGCACGTCATCTGAAGGACTTGGAGACTCTAGTTTGCCACGCTGCAGTTACACATTGCTCAGATCTGCGTAGTACTCGTTTCAGGTTTCCTACCTGTAATCGAGGCATTACTTTTTTTGGGGGTTGCGTTTTTTCCCCTGTTACATTAAAATGAATTTGTTGCTTCAACTTCACAAAAGAAATTTCAGTGGGACATTACCTTCCAATGGGAGTGCTTTATATTTCTGACCTGTTTCCCTAACTGCCTCTCTGCTTGCCTATTGTGTTCAGAAGGCCTCTCTACCTCCTGCGTCTGTCCATGCTCTACAAGTACTTTCTTGCCTATTCAGAATTGCGAAACAGTAAATGTTTAGTGTACAAAGCATATGAAGATAAACATCTACTGCGATCATGAGAAACATCACCCATTTTCATCCTTTTTTTTAAAGAAATGTGTATTCTTCTAATACTTTATCAGGGGAATTAGTTTAATCCTCACCTTCTCAAGCTCCTGGACTTCTACAGCCACCTGGGCTGCCTTTCCAGCATGGTCAATGAGAGAAATCAGCCCTAGTGCTGACATGGCAAAACATCGCACAGTGTCCATTCTGGTGTCCAGGATGATATTGTGAACAAGCTTAGATTTGTGTGGCTACACTGATGACCTGGTGTAATGGCTGGTGTGAAAGTGCTTCAGTTCAGTTTAATTAAACTGCTGCACGCACTTAGTGCAAAGGAGCCAGGCTGTCTTTGTCCCTCGCTGTCTTTCACTGTCTCCATTGGCAGTAAAAGACAAAAAATAAGGCTGGTTTGTACTTTCCTCCTTGAAACTGTGTACACAGTGTATGGGTGAACAAAACCCACCACTCTGCTGCCGGTGTCAGGTGTCAGGGCACATCACAGGCTTCCTCTTCTTGCTTCCTCTTCTTCAGAGCACCAGAAAACAGTTAAGAAGCCATTTCTGCCCATTTTTTTCTGGTCATACTTTTCCCCTTCTTTGTTCAAAAGATTGACCTCACATCTGTCTTTTAGAGAGGTGACCTGAACTGCAGACCCTCCTCCCGCAATGCCTCTTCCAGGGTCACTGCTAGAAAGCCTCTGCTCCCAGGCATGAAAACAGTCTTCTGCTTGCGCAGCTGATACTGCAGCACCCCTTGCCCACAAGAAACCTGCTTGAGAAATGGGTAGGACCCAGCAATGAGAAGTTGCTGGAGGTTCATGGTGCCTGTGTCCCTGTAGGCATCCTGGGAATTCTGGGTGCCCAGGAAGCTGTCCTGCCTTTCTGCAGGTGAGCTCTGAAGCACTGGGCAGTATCTTGAGCTCTGCTATGAACCTTAATCAAGGCAAGCTGGAAGGCACTGGGGGAGGCTGATGCAGTTCTTTTCTCCCCACTCTGGGCTAGTGTTGTAATACAGCAAACGCCTGTCTGAAGAGCTGGGAGCAGCATGGAGCCCTTGCAGGGCACTAAATAAAACACCTGGTGCTGCTCAATGGCTCCTCGATTCCGGTTGTATTCTTGTTGCAGGAATCTTCCTTTCTTCGTCTGTATCTTTGCCCTCCCTAGCCCTTTTCTCTTTTAAAAACTCACTGAGCTATTAGATTTGCAAATGAATGGGCAGGGAAGTCACAACAAAGGGAGCTGGAGCTGAGGAGCGCAGGTATAATTACTGTAATTAACTCGAGCAGCAGGGGCACAGCCAGCGTTGGGAGCATCGCTCAGAGATGCCGTGGGCGAGAGATGGGAGAAGAAGGATGGCCAGGGGCAGAGATCGCCCTCTGCGCCATGGGTTCCTGTTCCCCACTGAGCGCGGTGATAGGAAAAGCGTGTTTGTGTCTTGCCCCTGCGGCAGAGCTGCTCGGACAGGCTGCAGGGACCCCCTTCTCCCCAGATGAGGTGCAGCGGGAGCTCGCTCTGGCTCATACCAAAATTACTCCGGGTTCTGCTTGGGCAGCCTCTAAGGGGTGGCCCTGAGCCTTCATTGCCCTTAAACCCTTGGGAGTGGGGGCACCCAGCTTGCGGCAGCACTAGCTCCTTTCCAGGCAGGCAGAGCCAGAGCGCCGGGAGGAAACTCCTGCAGCAGCTGAGGCCTCACAGGAGGAGCCGGGACAACCGGGGCCAGCTGACAGCTTCTCTCAGAAGCTCTTTAGCATCAAAACACATTGCTTGTTGGCTTTGCTCGGTGCTGGTCTGTACCTTTATGGCTGATCTAAGAAATGGCATTAACTATCCTCATTGCTGGCATACTGCATAAGGAGCCTGACCTTCTCAGTTTGAAGAGGGTTGCCATAGGTGCATGTGGGCACACATCTATGCATGGGAGGGGGTGTTTCATGCACTCCTGATCATCTTAACAACAGAAAAGTTTAATGATCACTGAAGATGGAAGTGATGTCTTTGCCCTAATTCTGCTAGTTACAGTCCTGGGCACTTTTTCTCCTCTTGGTCGTATACATGTTCATAACCTGTGTCATGTTCATCTGGGAGCACTGCAGGGCATGGCATTCCCAGTGCATGCTCCCTTCACGTTTCCATGGGTATGATCTGCCCTCCAGCAGAACAGCATGGTGCACTGCTTGTGTGATGGGTCCTAGCAGCTCTAGCTCTTGGCAAAAGGGCTTTTCCTCTTATCATAAAGAGATGAGGGCTGATTTCAAACACAGGTGTTACAGACGTTAGCTGCCATTGGTGCTATGCTTGGGGTCTAAGACTGATACTGATTTGGGGATTTTGTCATCTTTTTAGGCATGACCTTAGTTTATTGGGTAGGAGCACAACATTTAATGTGTGAGACGTTTCCACAGGAAAACATTAAAAAAAACCAGCAACAAACAACCTCCCAAACTATTTTTGGGACTGCACAGACCAGTGAGCCTGGGATGTAAACACTTTTCCTAGCTTGGGCCTACTGAGGCATGTGCAGGGTGCCACGGGGCTCTGCGGCTCTGTAGCTACCCCTACAAGCAGTTACACAGGTTTGTTAGAAGAGGACTGTGTTTTTTGTTGCTAAAAGATTAATGTCCTAAGCTCTGTTCCACATAGGGTTGAGAGTACCTTGGTGTGTGTCTGGTGTATTTAGAAAATAGATTTTCTGAAGCTGGGTAGGGACTGGTGTGTGTGTGTTGAGCTGTACTGTAAAAACTCCAGACTCCCTCTGTTCATTGTGGAAAATATCTGATATGAGGGAGGGGGAATTCAGCTTCTGTTTAAGCTTGCTACTACTGATCAAAAAACCTATAGGAGATAGGATTGGAAGGGGCTTTGAGAGATCATCTGGTCCATCTCCTTGCCCCAGGCGTGTTCAGCGGCACCTCCTTTGCCCTTGACAATGTTTTGGCTGAGCTCTGGACCGCCTATTCCAATGCTTCCCTATTCTTAACAGATTAACCCAAATCTCCCACGATGAAGTTGGATTTTTTTGCCTCTTATTCACCATGGGCATGGAAAGTAGATTATTAGTTCCATGATAGCAGCGTTCAGCTATCTGAAAACTGTTACTGTGTCTTCCCCCAGTCATCTCTTCCTTTTTTATTTATTCACTTTTTTTTAGTATGTAGACATCCTTTTCCTGTTCTGCCTGCTCCTGCTGGTCATGGATCCCAAACCTGTGACCAATACCCTTCTTTCCTGGGCTCTCTCCAATGTGCCTGTTGCAGAATGGGACACCCAACACTAGACATAATCCTCCAGGGAAAAACCTACATCACAGGTCTGTCAATCCCAATATACTTGCTTGTCCTGTGGTGGGGAGATGCGGTCTTTACTGCTTTTTGCCTTGTGTTGTACAGTAATTTCCAGACTTCATTTTCTTCTGTAGAATAGCCACCTAGACAGCTGTTCCTTTTTCTGTATTTATGAACTTGATTATTCCTGCTTAAGTCTAATTACACGAATATGTCCTGGTTGAATTTCATCTTGTGTTCTCAGATCATTTGTCCAATTTGCTGTGATTGTCTCGTATTCTATTTCTGTCCTGCAGCGTATTCAGTCCCTCCCAGCTTGATGTCATCTGCAGATTTAATAAGTATACTCTTTATTCCATTATCCAAGTCATTAATGGAAACACTGACTAGCGCTGGACCCTCCAATGAACACCTGTAGGATCCACTCAATACATCTTTCATCTGACAATGAAATAATTATTACTATTTGCAAGAAATGTTTTTCTAGCCAAATGTTATTCTCCCACAGTGGGCTCACCCAGACTATCTTTTCTTGAATACTGTGAGTCACATGTCAAAATGTCAAAAGCTTCACTAGAGCCCAGACATAGCACCCGCTGCCTCCCAAGCCCCGTTACCCTTCTGGAAAAGGAAACTATATTGCTGTGGCTAGGGCTGCTCTTGCAAATCCATACAGGTTGTTATGCCTCTCTTTAAGAATGACTCCTACGTTAGGTTCAGGGCTCTCAGGTTTAAAGGATATGGCTCAGCACTTGAAACTTGAACTTTAAAGCTTTCAGCAGCTTCATGTATACTTGTAAAATCCACTTCATGCTTGGAGTTAGTTACTTACTAATAATACTTATACCAAAGAGAAGACCAGGTCCCAGGAAACCCTGATGATCAGTCACACACTAAGAAGGTTGAACCCAAGAACAGACACAAGGAAGCTTGTCCCTAGGTCCTGGTCAAAAACAATATATCTTGAGTGAGCCTCCAGGTTGCATGCCCTGTGGGCAGCATGATTCTGCATCAGCATCAGCTGCTTTCTTCAGAGATGCAGCCACCAAACAGGGCTAGCTGTGACAGCCTGACCTCCTCGGGATGAAGAGCTCAAGTCCTCACCTCCCCAGACAGCTACATTGAGCACTGAGCTACCTAACAGACACTATGTAGGGGCAGTGTCTAAAAGAAACAGGGTAAGTATAGTCCTACATTCCCTAAAGAAATAACTTGCATCCTAATCCAAGAATGAGGATCAGGTTGTGCATCCCAGTTTCTCGGAGGTGTCCTGGGCCATGAGTTTGGGCATGGACCTTGCTCCAGCCACGTCCTCCCTCCTTCGCTGTGCATGCCTCACTGATGGCTTTGGTGGCCTGTGGCCCCATCCACCCTACCTTGCCCAAGGGGGATGTGACCATCTCTCTGCCTCAGGTGAGGAATGGTACTTGGCTTCAGACAGCTGGCTTTCTGGGATGAGCTTTGTCACACCTGGATGTGATGCTGAGCACCTCAGCTATGTACTAAACCCCAACAGCAGCCTGCTTGAATGGGTTCCTCCCTGCCTTCTGCAAACACAGGCGTTTAAATGATGTAGTTCAGCAGACAGCTGTCAGGGAATCTCAAACTGCAATTGTTTACCTCTCTTGTTGCTGGGATAATTGAATGGTAAAAAGCAGAAATACTGACTCCTCCACCCCACCAATAAGTGCATTTAGGTATTTTTAGCAAGCAAATGTGCCGAAGTGTAGAAGTTACTAAATATAGAAAGTCTCCTCTTTTTTTTTATCCTTTTCTTTTCTTTTTTCTTTTCTTGAAACCTTCTTGCTGGGAACTGTGCCTCGTGTACTTAAGGGAGAAATGAAGCAATCAACAGCAATTTATATGTTTTTTTTTCTAGTTTGGGGAAATGTTTTTGTTCTGACCCATTAATTCCCAGCTGTATTCCAACATCACACAGAGCAGTGTTACTGCGACTGAAGGGACTCTTTCTAAAGTTCCAAAGTTAAGGGTTTCACTTTGTCAGCTCTGCCAAGGAAAGACTCACCCGTTGCTGCACCATGCTGTGAGTGGGTGAGAACTGGGTGGAAAATGCAGGAGAAAGGGAAGAAAAATAATCACAACAACCAACAGGTAGAATGCCCTTTTACTTGTCCTGGGGTTAGACCCCTTCCTGCCTGTTCCTTGTCCATTTTCATATCTGAAGCCCTGATGCTGAAGTCAAGCCTTCACAAATACGTATAGGATCAAGGGGCTAAGACTGGAGCTTTTCAGGGCAATGATTCCCTAATTAGATGCTTGAAAAACTCATAGAACACTTTTAGAAATAATTAGAAAAATAATGGCTGATGCAAATTTGTGGTAAGATGGTGTGACTCACCAAAATGTCATCAAATTACACTCAAAAATGTTATCCAGTTGCTTCTTCAAGTAACTTTAAGCGCAGTAAATATCCTCTAAGTCATAGGTGCTACTGGAGTATATTATAGTGCCAGCAGAATTGGGATGCATGTTTGCTGCTACAAGAGGTCAGGTTGCCACAGCGGAGCTGGTTTTCTTGTGGCTTACACTACTAGAAATCGAGAGTACTTGTAAAGTAGAAAGCAGGTGTTCTGCTATAAGGAGAGCAGCTCCTTCCTTTGCTATCCAAAGACCTGCTTTCTGATGTTGACTTGTTGCTCACTTTAGCCAGAGCCCTTAAGGCAAGGCTGGGGAATGGTATTTGAAAAGAGTGAAGGTTGCCCTTTTTGGAGCTACCTGAACATAGAAGGAACATCTAGAAGTGCTTTAGCAGAACAGGCTTTTCCAGCTCTCTAGGGAATTTGAAGCAGTCGAGCCTTATTTCCCTTCTGGACTGAAACCTTCTTTGCAGATGGACATGGGTCTGGCAGCAAAACCAAGATTAACTGGGAAAAGTGGGAAGCACTAGAGCCCCTCTCTTTCCTCTCTGGTGTGCAGCACCCTGACCAGGCGTGACCTCTCAGGCCATACCTCTGTCAGAGCTGCAGCAGATTCTTGGTGCAGTAAAGGCCCTGCTGCCGCAGAAGCTCTGCACAGATCTCTGTAGGGATCCTCCATAGGATGCAGCCATCCTCTGGTTGTGCATGCTCAGTGGCTGCAGGGCAGGAAGAGCTTCTTCAAAGATGCTGATTCCTGAGCTCTGGGTTTTACACTTGTTCTCAGCGGGTTCAGCTTGGCTACCATCTCTGATGTACACATCAGAGGGGACGTCTTCTAGTGAATGGGCACAAACAAAATCAGGAGGGCAGATATCAGCAAGGAACAGAGCCTGGGGGCCAGCTTGCTCAAATCAGTGTGGTTTTGCACACTTGCTTGCTGAAAACTGCTTTCCAATGAGTTGGAGTTTGAACTTTGTTGTGATGTTCATTGGAACACTCTCCTGTTTGGGTTCTCTGCTGGGTGGTAATACTGTTGAATTCACATTTCCCATGTCCCTCCATAGAAACTTGGCTTCTCTCTGCTGTCCATTTGCCTGTTTTCATGAAACCTGTAAAAACATAATACCAGATGGAGATGTAGCCATGTCAAAGGTTTAGCTGAAATTTGCCCACAAATTTAAAAGCTCTGGGGAGGTGGGGAAGCAGGAGGAATGTGAGGCTGCTGCAGTTGCAAGCAGTGTATCTGCATGAGCCAGGCTTCCCCAGGAAGAAGACTTTGCAAAGCCTTAGTATCTTTAGCAGAAAGTACCCAACAGGCTCTTCCTTGCTGTTGCTGCTAGTTCCCAGAGGGTGCTTACAGCTTGCCTGCTTGGGAGACCAAGGGGATGGAGTCTTCTCCCTCTCATGCTGTCAACTCTTGCAGGGACTTATGTCTTAACATACCTCCATGGCCTCCATGCACCCCTTTCTTTAGCCTTAGTCCTCTTCTGTTCTCTGCATTGCTCTTTCCTTTCTCCTTCCAAAACCCCCTTGTTCTTCTTTTCCTCTCTACCCTCTCTTGCCACTCCTTTCTTCCCTCTTGCATAGAGCTGGCTTGGGGAACAGCAGAGAGGGTTAAGCCTGCAAGGTCTCATGGCTGCAGAAGCGTTGGTGGCCTCATGCATGGTAAAGTGCCTTTTTGGCATGCAGAGCTGTGAGCAGCCTCCCTCTCCCCCTTCTCCTCCTCAGGCTCTGCGCCAGTGGGCAAGCATCTGCAAAGCAAAATTACAGAGCTCTCTGGGTAATGATCTGCCCGTTCTGTACAGCAGGTGGCTGGAGGCTGAATCCACACCACTCCCTCTCAGCTCTATTCCCATGCCTGTCAGGAAGAGATGGCTATTCCTCCCTTACAGCTGCTTCCAGCCGAGGGAGGCCAGGGGAGTCACCCTCCCAGCAGAACGATGCCATGGGGGTGAATCTCTCTCTGCAAACAGCTGCAGTGGGCTCCCACCAGAAAGGCCAGATTCAAATGCCAGCCATCAGCATGGGAGGAGAAAAGATGGCATCTTCACTCTGACTTGTATAACATGGCTGTGCGAGATCGCAGCATCACTTCCCACCTGCCTATTCTTCTCTGGGCGTCAGGGACAGAGATGGGGAATTGGGATGCATTGGGCAGGTCACTTATAAAACTCCTGTCAAGTTAGATCCTGTGAGTCTTGAACTGATTGCAGGAACCCACCAAGCTCTGCTAACATTGCTGGAGAGGAGTTTGAAGGCTGCGTTGACTCTCCTGCAAAGCTTCAGGGTAGTCCACAGTAGTTGCTTCTAGTTGTAACTACTTAACCTGTTGCATTTGTCTGTATTTCCTTTGCCTTTTGCTTACCCAAAGAAAGGCTCAGCAGGTATATATGCAGCCTGCAGGCTCACCAGTGAAAAGGCTAATCCCAGCTGTGCTCCATCCGTGCGATTTTCCCCCTCTTCTCTTCCCTTCATACTGCTGATTAAGGTTTCTTATACCAGTGCCATTCTGCTTTCCTCTCCCTCTCTGCCAAACCCTTCCTGTAGCAGCAGCAACCATAAGGCAGCTTGTAGGATTCCCTTTTGCTGTTTTGGGAAGCATAGCCATTTTACATCAGTAGAAGGGAGGAGTGTCAGGCTCTAGGCAAAGAAGAGCACAAGACCCCTAAGCATGTCAGATCCATTTTCTTTTGGCTAATGGTAATAAACTCCGAGAATTAGGAAAATGGAGCTGTTCATCTTTTACACTGTTAGTAAGGGTGGATGCTGTATGCTGTTCTCGATAAGAACCCAACCTGAATCTCTATACCTGTGCTATCCTCCGAGTCTCTTGACACTCTCTCCTCCCAGAAGGAATACCAATAGCAGCCCCTTATCCATGTTTATCTTGCAAAATAAATATTTAACAAACAAAGCCAAATACTGTTAAAGGGCATTCTGGGACATTAACTTATTCCCCTAAGCAATAAAACAAACAAAGCAACTTCATTAGCAGTAATATATAACAAAGTCCTTTGGGTGGAAGAGCTGGGCTTGCTCAGGTAAGCCAGTGTCTCTGGGCACTGGGATGGACCAAATTACACTCACAAGGGCAGAGGCTCTCCCGTGCCATGAAAGTGAATCTCCCTTTGAGGGGGACTTCAGCCTGGTCCCTGCAGAAAACCTGTATGGTCACAAACTGATGCACAAAGCTGGGAGAGTCCCAGATCCATAGCCCTGTCACAACTCCCAAAGGCAGTTGGTGTGTCCGGAGGAGGAGATGTGAACGTTGCTGTCCCTGTGTGGTTGCCTCTGGGGCTCCATGTTACTTACGCTTTTTGGCCTCTGCATGAAAACAAAACCCAGTGAGCAATAACTTCACAACAGCAGACAGAGGAAGATGGGGTGAAATAGGGGATAACAGGAGTGTGGATTATGGTGAGAGAGGAAGTGAGGGATAAAAATGACCACAGAGAGGATGAGTCTAGGGGATAGCGATCGGTGAGTAATGACCTCTTCCTAGTTTCCTTCCAGAAATTTAGTTCTTTTTAATGCATTGCTTTCTGTAAAAATCACACGAGAACACACCCTTACATAACATTGGTGCATGAAGTACTTAAAAATCTGTTATAATCTGAGAAAATGTTACATGTATCACAATATTTTGCCTGTCTCTTGTATCTTCTCCCTGGTGATCTTAAAGCACATTGACAGCTTTCTATTCATTAAGTTTCCTAGGTCAGACTTACCTCTGGTTTACAGAAGGCAACATTTAAACTAAAATTTCAAATAGCTAAGCTGAGAAAATGACCCAGTATCCCAGGCCCCAGCAATGCTGGTTAAACTGAAGCCTGTACCATCAAGGCAGTCACCTGTACAGGAGAGGTAGTGACTTGTGCAGAACCTGAGGAAGAGGAGGCTCATGGTGCTTCTTGCTAGCAAACATTGCTACCTTGTCTTTGTGCCAGTATCTTGTGTAAGAGCTTCATTCACTGGTGTGGGGCTGACTCCAATGCAGATCCAGGCATGTGAGCAGTTCCCAGAGGGAGTTGCTAAGTGTTCAGGACACAGCCACTTTGGGCTTTGAAGTCTGTGGCTGCGCTCAGGGCAGGTCTCTCATTGCTGGGACCACCCACCCAAACAGGCTCTGGCTCCTCCTGCCTTTCTCCAGTCCAGCTGTTCCTGACATCTCTACATCTCTCAGCCCAGAAACACCGCTGCTGGGGAGCGGGGTGCCTGCACACGCTGCCTTGTTGGTGGCAGCAAGGCAAGGGGGCCTTGGCCAGTGCTTATTTTGCTCTTAGCACTATAACCCTGCAGAGAAGATATTGCAGCATGGGTGTGGAGAGGTCTGTCTCCCTTGACACGTGATGTGCCTACAGCAGGTGAGGATTTGGTACTTTCAACATGAGAAAGGCAAAGCTGAGGATGAGTAATTAAGTCCCTTTGGACCCCTCCCCTATCTCTATTTATTTTAGGGAGCCATGGCTTCTCTGCCTCTCTTAGCTGCTGGACAGCCCTGTCACAGCCTGTTAAGTCAGTGGCATCTTGCAGCACTGCCCTCGCACTCCCTGTGCTCCTGCATGCTGGCGGACTCTGTGCGTGTGTGCTGGAAAAGGACTGGGGCCAGATGCCTGTCCCAGGAGACTATTCCTGGCTAGCTTGGCCAGGCTGGGCCAACAGCGGTGGTTTGGTGGTGACCCTGTGGGCAATGAGTGGGTTGTTTGCTGTCCTGTTCCTGCATCACCCTGTCTCAGAGATTGCCACCTACAGCCCCCTTCACCCCTTGCCTGAACTGCTCCCCTCACTGAGAAGCTACTGGTAGAGAGGAGCAATGGGGGGCTTTCTGCAACATCCCTCTTGTGATCTGAGATCAGGTAGGCTGCCTGTGCTCAGGGAGCTCTTACTGCTGACTGGGGGCTTGGATCTTTTCTGTGTCCAAAGAGAGAAGGCATGATTGGATTTTGATCTCAGATACAGCTGCACTGAGCCAGACCTATTGGTCTTCGGTAAACCAGAGCTGGCGCAGGTCCTTAGGGCTATCAAAGCAATACAATTTCACCAATATCAAATTCTGCTCACAACTAAAGATGTTCTGACACCCTGGAGGATGCACTGCAGATCCAAGTCAGTCTGGCTTGAAAATGTGTACTCAGTCTGGATCCTGGTCCTCTCCGCCTGCTCTGCAGCATGCTCTCCTGAAAGTGATTCTTCTCAATCCCCTACACATGTGCCACTGAATAAGGAACAGGAGATGCTGCCAGAGTTCACACTGAGTGCCACAGGGATCTAGAATAAATACTGCCATGTAATAGATTTTTATCCACTGCCTTGCCATAATCCCCATCTGAATCCCTTCCAAATTGCAGTGAGGCCGCTGTTTGTACAAGTCAAACATTGATTCAGCTGCTCTCGAAAGGGATTTGGGGAGTACAGGCTGGAGGGAAGTGCTAGCCAGGAAGCTGGAACAATGGGCTTCATGCTGCATGCTGAAGAGTTAAACTTTTATCATAGCACCCAGCACCAGAGTAACTTCCCTTCCCACACAGGAGGAGGAGGCATTCACAGAAAGGAGAGTTTCTTAAGCAGTGAGCCTGACACCCTGAGGAGCTATCCTGTTCATGTTCAGCAGGGCTGTGGAGGGCAGGATCACATCTGCCCACACCTTCGGGCTGGGAGATGACCTTGCAGTGCTGGAAATCACCTGCTCCTCTGGGATCAGAGCAGACCGTGGTATCCTCAGCATCCTAGATAGTGTGTATGGGCCTTTGTTTCCTGGGTTGTACCTGGAGCTTCAAACATTCCCTATTGAAACCCTTGGCTAGGATTGCTCTTCTTCCTATGGGTGCTGGGTGGCAGGGGCATGTTCTGCTGCCCATGACATGGGGCCTCTCCTATATTTTTCTTCGCCCATCTCAGACTACCTGTGTGAAGGGTAGGAATCCAGAACTAGTCCTGGAGTCCTAGGCAGTGGCTACCAGCACCACTCTGCTCACACTATCTGGCTTTCTTAGTGTCAGCCAGGATTTTTCTCATGGACAGACCTTTCAGCCCCTCGCTGTGTTTTATTTCTACTTTATTTCCTGCCTCATCAATGGGCTTCAGCATCATGCTCTTCTCATTGCCCAGCACTTCCCTAGTACTGGCAGGATCAAAGCAGACATTCGAGCCCTTGGCCCTTGAGGTTGAGAAAGTTTTGGGCAGCTGCTTACAGCCTTGCAGCTGCCAGCATGATGGAGGGGCACAGTGAATGCCTAGTAGCCAGGACCAGCACTGGTTTTCCCTACCAGTGGTGATTTCTGCAGGGATTAGCGTCTTGTAGAGTGCTTCCATCCCCATGCCATGCTCAAGAGCAAGGGAGGAAATCCGGCAGTGCCAGTTGCAAGTTAAGTGATCGTATCTCACTTCCATAGACTGGGACAGGCTGGAAACAAGTGTGGTGGATTATAGGTCAGTGGGGTAGTGAATAGTTCTTGGCCCGTGCTTGTACAGCGCTGAGCCCAGAATTTAGTCATTAGTGAGTAATTTTACCAATTCTTTCCTTTCTGCTTGTTCCAGATGGCCGTGCCTGCCACTTACAAGGATCCTGCTGGTGCTGGATTAGCTGTGCAGCATCTCCAGCAGGGTATGGGCTTGGTGGTGGTGTTTTCCATGGTTCCTATGGTTCATACGTGATTTTTGGGCACAAAGATCTTGGGGATCATGCTGTATAGTCCTAGGCACTAGTCCTGGGCACTGCAGCCTATGGTCAGCAGCCACTGCTGCTGCCTGCAGCAGAGCAAAATGAGCAAGACAGAGGTAAGCAGGAGGGAAGGATGCAAACTGCCTGAATGGTTGCTTTGTTTCAAAGGTGGGGGCTACATAACTGTCAGTGATAGTCAGCTGGTGCAGGCAAAACAAATTTCCCTGGCAGTTGATTGCTGTATAGATCAGAAGATAGATAGATCTTCTGATAGATCAGAAAGGTTCAGTCTTAACCAAAGCCAGATCTGAGCAAAATCTCAGGTTTAGCCTGGGAGGAGCATTGAGCTATTGGTGACATGGCTTAAGAGTTTCTGTGTGGGGTATTTAGGCTCATTTCCACACCTGCAGCAAACAAGTGGGATTATGGTGCCAGGCAGAGTGGCTGCAGCTCATTGACTGGGGCATCCATGTGTAGGGGAGCAAGGGGGTTGCTGGCAGCGTTTGGCAACTATTTTGGCTTGAACATTGGAGATCAAGTAGAAGTTCATTGAGGGATAGAAAACAAATTAACCACCTGATTCATGGAAAATCCTGCTGCAACCAGCCTGGCCAGGGACTCAGGGTCATCTCAGGTTGGAGGGAGAGGAATGGGGCTGCCCACTCTCTAGAAGAGTGAGAGCAAGAGGCTTAAGGCTCCCCAGTGCTACGGAAAGTAACGGAGTGCCCTGAAGCTCACAGCCCTGCTTGAAAATGATGGAGGCTGACAGATCTGGGATTAATCTAAAGGTTTCAGCTCTCTGAGCACCGAGTGGAAATTCGCCTGGAAACCACAGTGCAGGAGCTCAGCATTACGAAAGCACTAACCGGACGGGGGGAGGCAGAGGCATGCGTGGGTCAGATAGCTTGCCCCTCCTGATTATGCACAAAGGCTACAGCTCTTGTCTCTTCCTCTCCCAGCCATGTGTCTGGGTAGGGAGAGAAGGCATCCAATGCTAATAGGATCATTAAAAAATAGGCAATTTTTTTGGATATGTTAGGCAGTCTCTGCTGTAGGGGCAACTTTGGATTGCTGATTAGATGTAAAGGCAAAACTATACTCCCAGCACTCCCAATTGTACCTGGTCACACTCTTGGACCAGCTGAGTGTTTGACTGGGTCAGGCAGCCTGCACAAATACTACAAACCGTGGTTTTCTCTATGCAGGTATTTGTAGGTGCTCCCACTCTCCAGGTATTTGTAGGTGCTCCCACTCTCCCTTCCCATCCCTGCTTGTGTGAGATGGAAAGGGAGAGTGGGAGGCTGGCAAAAAGCTAGAGCCAAGGTGTGCTCTGCTGATGCAGCCTTGGACTTCTCTTGTTCAGCTTGTCTAGCTGCATAAGGGAAATGCTACCTCCCCCTGTGTCTATAGCTTTCCTGTGAGGCTAAGATGCTGATCTGTTGCTTAATCCTGGATGTGGTAGACCAGGGCATGCCTTGTCATCTGACTTGGCATCCATTAAAACTATTGCTTTAGCCCATACAGTTATGGGGACATATCAACCTTCCTAGTACATCCAGGTGCAGTCTGCTAGGAAGGAGGCTGTATGGATATGCATATACTGCCCTTCCCCTCAGACACCAATAGCCTTCATCTAAGGCTTCTCAGTGCAAGAAAACCACTAATTCTCGTTCATCCGGCACTACCTGAGACTCTGAATATTAGCACAGCTATCAAACTTAGCCACATCTGCACATTCATCCCTCCCTATCTGACTCCAATACACCACCACCATCAAAGCACTGAATGCATCACAGTGCACAGTCTTTACTCCTTTTACTTAACTTGCTCTATAAATACACAACCATTGGCGAGCGGGCATGTGTAATACATACCTGTGTACGCTTCTGCTAAGTGCTCTGAATGGGATTGCTGATCTGATTGTTTTAAAGTCACTGGGTTACATCTTCTGCAATCGATATAAATTGGTGCAGCACACTGATGTTGAGAGTTTATGTTAGGTGAGGATCTGGCCTATAATATTAATCTAGAATAGGAACTTGTTTGTGTTCCTGAAAAGCGGAGGTATTTTGAGTGTGCAATCAAATTGGCATTCTTATCCAGGCTTCTACATGGTATAACTGTAATTTCAAGATTGTAATTATTATTAAATAATGTAGCTGTGGAAGGCTGGTATAAGGTTGTGGTGTGATTTTTATCTCTTTCATGTGATGCTGTTGGACTGAAATCAGCATGGTGATATGTCCCAGCGCACAAACTGGATATGTAGCAGAGATGAATGAACACAGGCACAGTTTCAGACCTACCAGCCAAATCTGAACACATGTCCTCTTCTAAGAAAGGAGTTTGGGAAAAAATAATTTTCAGCTCCATAATCCACACACCCAGTCATTATCACAGACATTATGATGGTCTCTCCCTGCTTACATTTTAGAAAAGCTCGAAGGCTGAATTGCAATACAGTCGTTGCTAATTCAAAGTGGGCGACACTGCAGCTGGTGTCTGTTTGCCCATCTGATACATGAATAGCAATCGATTTAGATTTTTTTTTCTCTAAACATGGTGTGATATTGAGTATGAGACCATTGCCAAATCTGCATGAAGAATTATGCTTGGTTTCGCTGAAAGACCAACGCAGCTTGGTCACCCTATTAATGGGTGAAGCATACAGTCCCCTCTAGCCTGGGCAGGTGTTTCACCTGTTCCTCTGTATTTAGTCTCAGAAACTATAACAACTTGTAGCAAATTAAGAAAATAAGTGCTTCATTTCTGATTCCTGTAGTGGATGGATTTCCAATAAAGGTATGCTAATACTCGTCCTAAGTTTATTTAATTACCTTCTTTTTGTTCTTTTCCATCTAGATTTACCCTCCTATAACACATTATCTCCTCTTCAGAGAGTCTGCCAAGATTTGGAGATGATTGTCTTTTTATTCTGCTATCATATGGTTATTATGTATAATGTACGGTTAGTTAATATTATTCATTGCTATCACAAACATCTTGTAACATGGGTACACCAACTGAACTTTACAGCTATTTCAAGCTTGTTTAATTTTAACTTATTAATCAGCTCCTTTAGTCCAACCATCATTGATTGCTCTTTTCTGAAGTCTGTTCTAAGCTGTTAATCTCATTCTGGAACTGAGGTGTGGGGAGAAGACCTTTCACAATCAAGTTGACAGCAAGTCTGCTGCCTTGAGATCCTAGGAGACAAAGCACCACATAAGTGCTAAATACTGTTGGGAACATCAGAGAAGCAACTCTATGAAACAGCACTGTGGTTTGTGTTTATTCTCCCTTGGTGATACTGCATGAAGGCACTTTGCTTACAAGTGATGACAAAGTTGCTCTCTGCTGTAAACTGAGCCTGAAGGCAGGAGGCCAGTGTGTGATGGAAAAGGCGGAGTTTCTCAGAGTGATACATTGCCTTTGCTTTCTCACAGAACACAGTTTTGAGAAGGAAATACTTTGGCTTAATGTTTAAGTACTGGAGACAGAGCCAGTGATGCTGGGAAGAATTCAGGGATGGGAGGGAGGTAAACGATCTTGGATGAATCAATAACAAACTTGAATCTTTGATCAAAACATGAAGTGACATGCCTGCCTCCTTCCCCTCCCTGCTGCTGTCTGTGCCAGGCTTGGATGAAGCTGGGGGAAGTTGGGGAGTTAACAAATCTGTTTTAGCAAGTGACTTTGCATCTCTATATTATTTCCACATATGGTCATATATTGTGCCAGTCCTTAGGAGAATGTGACGTGACAAGTGAAGAGACAAATGACTTCTCAACCTCATGCAAGAGACAATGTGCAATTTCTGTCTTTCTTTTCCAGCATGTGTGGAGCGAGCTGTACTGCAGACAGGCTTTCCAGCAGCGGAATGGTACAGCTCAGGTTTGGCTGGGTCCTGTTTTCTTCTGTGCTTGCTGCAGATCAGGTTATAATAAAGCTGGGCTGCTGAGACCTGAGTTTTGGTGCTTTCCTTTAGCCCACTGCTGTTGTTTCAATATTGTGTCTTCCCACTGTGCATGGTTAGAGGCCAATGCTGCTTCTCTGCCCTCTGCCAAGCCTGACACTCCATGGCAGAACTTCTAGTGCTGGCTTTTCCAGGTAGAGCTGGAGATATCAGCAATGTGTTGGCTTTTTCCCAATCCAGTCCCTGCCAGGGAGACAAAGACAGCACTTAGAGCAAATGCTGGCTTCTGGAACACATGAAGCTCTGTAAAGTTGGGATGGTTGGGATGGTACTCCTGAGAAAAGCAATAATGCACATATCGGAAGCAAAAAATGCTGTCACCTCAGGCCCTTGGCTGGCTGGATGTCGGCTTGCTGGCATGAGGTTGCTGTTGAATTTTGAAGGCATAGTTTTACACACAGATTTGAGAACTGCTATAATGCTCTAGCCTCAGAGTTTTCAGACTGTGCTACTAACACCATGATTTTGCATCATCAGGCAGAAATTAATTTGTGATGTTGCAATGGAATTGAAAACAGAGAAGATATTGGGTACCACCTAGCCCCAGTATACCTGACTTTTGGAAGCAGGCTTCAATTCCTGCAACGCCTTGCTTCAAGTGGAAGCTCCTCTGGGCTAAACCTGTCTTTGAGGCAGTCTGGAAAATATTCCACCAAGGCACTGAAAATAGCAGCAGTTCATACAGAGCTTGGGAAGGGATTTCCAGCTGTGGAAATGCAGTCAAAAACCTGATGGCTGTAAGTGCCAACAAAACCAGGCCAAGTTTGGATCCTCAAATCTAACACTATGCTTTGAAGAAGTTTGAATTAAGCCTTATGTTGGCCTCAGGAGACCTGATCTGCAGGATGCCCTTGAGTCCATACTGTGGCCTCAATCACTCCTTGCTGCAGGAGCACACTGAGTGAGGAAATAATTTTCACAGCCCGGCTTATACCTTGGTGGCCTGTTTTGCCACCACCATTGCTTCTGTATGGACATCACTGGTGTGAGCCTATAGAGGAGACTTTTGTTGATCAATTGGAGGTGAGAAAATATACTTCATCCCTGTCTCTGTTAGTGCATGAGAGCACCCAGCTGTCACCAGGTGTTCAAACAATAAATCACCTGCATTTACTCCCTGGATGAGTCTGTAAAGCTGGATGTGCAACAGCAGGCTCTGTCAGTGATGTAGAGTCACCCACATGTACGGATGCGATGGGAACACCACGTCAAAGCTTTTCCTTTCATATGTGTTAATTTGGGCAGTAAAATCAGCAATTACGAGCCTTTTCTGTTTATTAGAACTTTCAGGTATCTCTAACTAATGAGCATTGTTTTTCCTATTTACCTGGTAAGGAATCTGAGGCACACAGTGGCAGAAATGAGGCCCCCAGCATTACCCACTGAGTCACTGGCACTGCCCTGATCAGCACTGTGGATTCTTCACCTTCCAAGTCATCAGAAAACTACTCTTTATTTTGTACCCCAGGCCAGTTTGGTGTTAGTGACATTCAGCTGTTCAGCTATCAGAGATCTGAGCAGGAATTTAGCAGAATACTCCAAGGTGTTAGTTGCCTATCTGAATAATGGAAATATTTGCAGTCCCAGTATATTAAAAATATGCATTGGTTAGCATGTTTGATGTTAAGAATTTCCTGACAGACAACTTGTTAAATAGTTATTCTTTACTTGATGATTGAAGTTTCCTCTGAAGCATTTGTACTTACAAACATGGCAGGTAGGAATAAGGTGAACCAATGGACCCATTAGATATGACGATTGCTGTGTGTTCTTCAGTGTAGAGGTGCTGCCTATGAAATGGACTGCTCCAACATGTAATATATTGTCATGATTTTTGTTACTGTGTGCTACAGTCTTTGAAGCTTACAGTCTTGTGTTAAAGGTAAGAATGCTGTTTTCTCGCCTGGTTTTATACTGTTCTGTGCTGTCCTGAGGTAGGGTTGCAGCCTTGCAAGGGTGTAAGTATAGCCAGTCATGCCTTGGGGCAGGGGGACGGATTACATAACCCTTGAAGTCTCCCTTCCAGACCCAATTTCTGTGACTGCAATGCACATGCGCCTTGGAGGAATAACTAACTTGCAGCTCCACAGCACTCTCTCCACCAACCCTTCCCTCAGTGCCTCCTTTCTAGATGCAAAGCCCTCGTTAATTCTTTCCCCTGGTCTGCAGCTCTCTACATCTCCATAAGTGGCTGCAGAACCACTGCCATAGGAATAACCACTGCCTGTTCCCGTGGCATCAGTGTAGCTGTGCCCTCTGCCCCATGGCATTGTCTTTGGATGCCAGAGAGGGACTCTTTGTCAGGGACTGTAGCAATAGCACAAGGGGTAATGGGTTTACACTTTAACAGGGGAAGTTCAGGTCAGATCTAAGGAAGAAGTTCTTTACTGTTAGGGTGGTGAGGCACTGGAATGGGTTGCCCAGGTAAGTTGTGAATGCTCCATCCCTGGCAGTGTTCAAGGCCAGGCTGGACAGAGCCTTGAGTGACATGGTCTAGTGTGAGGCATCCATGCCTCAAGGGGCACTGACACTTAGATGATCCTAAGGTCCTTTTCAACCCGAACCATTCTATGATTCTATGGCGGGGCATCCAGCAGACAGAAGGAAGATGCTCCAGAAGCAGTGTCAGCTTTTTTTTACTGCTGAGCTGTGCTCCAGCCTCCCTTTCCTGTTTGTTGCCAATGAGGTAGCAATTATGCTCCCATCGATCCTTCCTCTCCAGGAATCACCCCGCACGCACCAGCACACTGTCACAATCAATAGCCCAGCCCTCTTGCAGAGACGATGAGGAGGCCAAAGAGGCAATTTTCTCACTGGACAGGTTACGACGAAATAATATTGTGTCAGGAGGTGAAGCAGCTGGCACTAAAGATTTCCCTCTGTGGCCACAGGGAAAGCTAAGCTTGGGTGAGATTTAAAGTCAGGCTCAATAGCTGCTGCTTAGATTCTGCTGGAGATAAAGTGTAACTGAAAGAATGTGAAGAAACGATTGTTTAGGAACAGAAGTGATGTGGGCCTTTAAACCCATTACTTCAAAATCATTCTGACTGGGAACAAGGACATAAAATACCTTTCGTTTTTGACCTCTGACTGATAGGAGTTAAATACTTACAGGGTTCCTTGTGGGCAAAACTCAGGCCTTCCAACAGCCAAGCTCAATCAATTAGCTTATTAGCAAAATATAAATTTTTCTAATGCGTTCCCAAAAGGATGCGCTCGCCTTGACAGCCACTGCTGTCATCGTGTGTTAGAGGCATATCACAAATTAGGCAATCAAAGTTACCACTTAGATTTTCTGCCAATTTTTGACAGACAAGGCAAGGGGAATTTCAAGACTTCTTTGACATGTTTTTATCTTGTTTTGAGTAGCCCCTTGACGTTGTAGCTCAAATGAAATGAGTAAATAGCTTTATGCCTATTACTCCCTGATGCAAAGCTTATGTTTGATACATGATAGTCATCTCTCCCATATAAAGTACATTACAGTTTTCAGCTTTGCTGAGTGTAAGCAGAGGGCACTGTGGGTGCTACTTAGCTCAAGGGCCTTGGTGCCCATGCTGCCCATTTGCACTCACTGCCCTCTTCCCCACATATATCAAATACTTGGAAGTACGTACAACTACTTGGAAACATAATACTGATCTGTATCATGGAATCTGTTAATATATTTATATAGAATTAAAGCAGAGGTTAGTGTAAGCATAGGAACCACTGATAACAAGGTCTTCAGTCAAAGTTGGATTCACAGGAAAAGAAGGCTTAGTGGTTAGACCTGGAAGACCGCCTGGAAACTGCTGCTGCTCCCAGCTACACTTCACACACACTTTGCCACCTCAGGCACATAAATTAGGCCAGATTTTTCTAAAGTGCCCAGTTATTTGAAGTGCCTCATTAGTGATAACCCAAGTGTGGAGCACCTGCAGATGCCCCTCCATCAGCAGGACCTAGCAAGGCTCTGCACATCTGCTCATCAAGTCAGCTTGCAGTTAGGCATCTCGCAGTTATAACGGAGGCTTTCTGCTTTCCATGCCTCTCAGTTTCCAACTCTGTGAAATGGAGGCAGCACTGCGGGAAATGAGCAGCTTAGTGGGAGGCCTCCAGGCCAAAATAGCCTGTTCACACTACATGGTAGCAGGGAAACCTTGGGTGACTTGGTACGCCTAAGGAAACCTCGGTCTTAGGTGCCATCACAGACTGCTCATTCCAGCTGTGTGGCTAAGCCCTTGAGGTTTCCTGCAGCCTCCAGGCATCCCATGTTTTCTCTAGGGCAAAGCCCAGCACAATCCCAGTGCTGCTGTTGAGAAGGTCCCTGGGTGCTGGAAAGCAGTCTGTGGCCAGTCCAAATGCAGACTGCCCACAGGGCCACTGGGTGACTTCTGCTGGCTTTATGGCTTCCAGATCAATAATATTCCAGAGTCATCCTGTGCAAATGCAACCATGGGCTGCTTGATCCTTTGCAAATAAATGGGGGCAGAGTGCTTGAGCTGGGCCCCGCAATGCAGGGAGCAATTCCCTGTCAAGCAGAGAGCATCTGACTTCCCCCGGCTCTGCAGAGGGAGAGGGTGAAGCATGATCCACCCTCTCCATGCTGTACCGCTCCCATCTCCACAAATATAATGGTGCTTATTTGTCACCATGGAAAAGAAAACCCAGCATTGTGCAAGCACATCTACTCAGTGGGCTGCCTCTGCTTGGCACTTGCCAGCACGCAGCACAATACTGTTTGCTGGTCCCCATTCCACTTCCCTTGGGTGCTTTGAAGCAGCACTGGCCACTGTACAATAAAGGTCAGGGATGTGTGTGCTGCCTGCCAGCGGGCTTGAACAGCTGCATCTGAGCCTAAAGCAAAGCCTCCTGAGTGGCTGTGTAGGGATGTGAGTAGGGATTGGCAAGCAGAGGTCAGGTCTCCTCCCTGTCCCAATGGGTTAGGAGTTAGGCAGAGTGGGCTAACAGCTGATGGGTATTTTGCTGCATTTCCAAGAGCATGCTACGAGAATTTGGATGATGCCTCTCTCTTTCTCTGGGGTAGCTCAACCTGGAAATGCAGTTTGAAGATTTATTAATTACTGTCCTTCTTTGAAGTGCAAATGGATCTGACTCAAATGCATGAATGCCAACACTTTTTCATCACTGACTTAGCTCCAGGTGTGACACTAATGTCTTCCCCTCTCCAAAATACTGTGGTTACATTAAGCCATAGCATAGCCCTGCCTGGGGGGAAAGGACAAAAGGAATGGATTCCAGTGCAAGGTAGGAATGCTGTGTCCTACCTGTGGGGCAGCATCAGCCCCTGAGGTGTGGGGCATCAGTTGGGAGCAGGTCTTCCTTGACTGAACTGAAGATCCCATGCCTCTTATCTGTATTTGTGTAGTAATGAGGGCTTTCCACTAGAGAGAGACATGAGTACACACAGGAAACCTGTTCACTGTTTGTATCACACAATCCATTTGGCCAACATGGTGCAAAAGGGAATGGCTGGAGCTTATCATGAAATGAGCTTTTTCCTCCACTAAAATTTTTACTTATCTTTTCTGACTTGTCTTCAAGACTATTGGGTTTTGATAAAGAAATCTTTTTTTTCATTCTTCTTTTAAAAAAAAGTTATTGTTCTTAGGCTTGTCAGTAGAGGCCATAGTGTAGTCAAATACTGGACGGTCTTACGAAAAAAAAACCTGAGAAAGTTGCCAAAAATATATCTATTAAGAATATATTTCTAAAGAAAATTCTCATCTGGATGTTTTTTACCTCACAGGGAAATGGAGATTACCCAGGCAAAAAGTTGTAATTCTCGTGTACCTTTTTGTTTCTATAGACAAAAATCTGATTGAGTGACTTCTGAGCTTATGAGCATCTGTTGGGAGGACCATGGCAGCTATTGAGCACAACATGTTTTAAGAGCAGAAGTAAAGAATAACATTCTTAGTTGAAAATCCCAGGGATATAGAAATTTGGCCAAGGACAGTGGTGTTAATATTTCTATATTTATGTGTCATGGCTTAATTGCTGCAGGCAGCCAGGCCTGTGCTTTGCACACCAGAGGGAGCTGGTCCTCTCAGCTCGCTCTTAGCAGAATACCAGTGCGGTCAGCAGAACCAAACCTTCTTCCTGTGGTGGTGGAGCAGGGCCCATTGGGAGGTAAGAGCACTGTTGAGTGAGATACCTTTAGTATATGATGTATTGTTACATGTATATAGTGTAGGTTTTCTTTTGGGGTCACTCGCAGCTATGAGTGTGGAGAGTAACACCTAACACTGCTTTGCCTGGGATTTCTGTTGAGCATACAACTCAGGGTGGCAGGGCTGTGAGTCATACAATTTCTTCTATTTTTGGGTCCTGTTTTTGAATGCTTTCCCCTGTGGTGTATGGGTGGTTGAAGGAAACACACACACACACGCTTCACATACTGCAAATAGTCTGCATTTAAAAGGCCTCCTATTGCTTTCTTGCAGATCCTGCCAAGCTTTCAATCTGCTAGTCTGAATAAACACCCTTTCCTGGGGTGTTGCTCACTAGGAATAGATGGTCCCTTTGGGGACAGATGGCCCCAGAGCTGGGAACTTCCAGTGGCTTTTGGTGGGAGATGGGATCCCATCCTTTACCTCAAAAGCCCATCCTAAAGGCACAGTGAGAACATTCCCCTCTGGTACATTTCTAATCCCACGAAAAATTCCTCTTCATTGCCATCAGGTGTGAGTGGATGGGTCATCATCATAGCCTATGTTGAAGCAAGGGGTTCCAACATACAGGCAGTGTCCTCCTTTCAGCTGGACATAAAAGAAATCTGAGGAGTGAAGAGGGGAATAAGAAAACACATAGACTCAAAGACCATGAAATAAAAGCCTTTTTCTTTGGTACCTCCCAAATGTCTTCTTGCCCCAAAATATGTCTCCTGCACTACCAGGATAAGACCACCACAGATCTTCATTATGACTGGAGACTGGGGTGTAAATCCATGATTTTAAGAGTTTTTTGTGAATCAACGTGGATCTGAACAAGTGTCTCAATATTCACTCTTAAGTTACAGTCCCAGCTTTGCATCTTGGGGAGCAGAGGTGCAGGATTTAACTGGTCCCTTCACCATCAGCAGTCATTCTTGAAATTGAATCACTGCCTCTGAGATTGTTTCCCAGATGCTTTCCATAAAACATCTTAAAAAATATCTTTAAAAGATGTCTTTTCCTTTTCTGTTTATCTGCCCTGGAGCTATTATGATCGTAGTAGCTCTTGGATTCATAAGACTAGGGGCGAAAGCCTGGCTATATTCTGCCCAAGGCATCCCCTCTTCTCCTTTGTGCTAGTTTCCTGTAGCCTTTTCTCAAGGCATATGGCCTAGACCCAACCAGGTTGTTAAACTCCCAGCTCCTATTTGTTCTTAATTTTCCCTTTGAAAGCTAGCCCTCAGCTAGTACAGTTTTCTCAAAACCCACAATCTTTTGTTATACCAAGATTTTGTTTGCTCCAGCTTGAAGCCCAGCCTTCCTGTGGGGAGATAATACCACACATAGGGGACTAGCTGTTGAGAGATAATACAGTTGGGAATTTTCACCTGAGATGTGTTTTATTATAGATCACTTTCTCCCTTTGTAATACCCCTCTGGGCCTCCTAATAAACCCCTCTCTCCACTTGTTTACGGACTCTTTTTCCGTTTCAGAAATCTGCTAAATGCAGAAGCCTTTAGTCAGAAAACGTAGGCTAAAAGCTGCTCTAACCCAGCATTTCTTCCCTCTTCTTTGTGAGCCCAGCGCGCATTAACTGAAACTTATATGCTTCTTGAAGCTGCCTGTGTTATTATTGGAATTGATGCACATTCACTCCAACCAATCTATTTTTATTTGAACCACTTACGCTGTATGAAACCAAGCATAATAACTACAGTCAATATAGATATATTTGTTTTTATTTAAACTCCTAAGTGTGCTAAAAGCAATAAATGCTTTTCCCCCTGAAAACCAATATATACGTATAACAGGCAGAAAATGTATATATCAGTCAAAGAAGGAGTGACCGGTGGCCCAGGGGGCCACTCCTGAAATCTACCACTGGAGCAGGTGGGGAGATGACAGCAGCAGCAGAGGAGGTGGACTGGGATGGGCAGTATGGCACTGAAGAGGCTGCTGCTGCTGGAGGCACAAGGCACTGACCCCATTTTCCTGCATTGCCCCTGGGCTCAGGGGCAGTCCCTGTCAGGGGGACAGAGTACAGTGTGTGGGGAGGGGATTGGGGAGCAAAAAGCAGGGAAGAGACATTCAGCACAGGCAAAGAGTGCTTTCTCTGTGTGCCTGTTTGCTGCTCTCAGTACCAGAATCAATAATCAGAACTTTGTTCATTGACAGTAGATTAAATTGGTGGGATACCCCCACAAATGAGTAAATTGTTTTCACCCATGACATCAAATGCCTCTATCAGCGGATAGACATTAACCATTTTGGGGACGTGTTTTTGCCCTCAGTCATGGGAGATGGGCAGTTAACAGGCTTCCTAAAGCTCTGATGGGTTCTGCTCTTTTGCTTTTGTTTGGCAGGCAGCTTGTCACTTTTCATCATCAAGATGTCAATATGTAGGAGAAAGAGAACTTCAAGAATGATCAAAATAGCTGATCAAGGTTGGAGGGACTATTCAAGGTAAGATCCAAGGTGGTCTGTGTCTATCCTCGTTGCTTTTGAAGTGCAAAGTCAAGCCTGACCACACACTTCATCAATTACTACTTGAGCAAAGTACAAACAACTGCTTTTTTGTATCCTTCCTCCCCAGCTGCATAATATGTCTAAGCTAGGAAACTCTGTGATCTGATGGGTAACCATGGTCTGTGTTCTGCAGCTCCTCCTAGAGCTTGCAGATCATCATCTATGTTTTCCTACATTCACATGTGGCTTTTCTGTTAGAATAGTCCCCTCTTGTTAACAGCTTTGTTGTACCTACTCTTGTACAACGAAGATTCCAAATCTTTGGTTTAGTTATTCTGTTTCCATGCCCTTAGGCAGCATCGGTGCTCATTTCCAGGCCCTCATTAAAACACATGGAATTGTGAATGGCATGTTTCCAACTGTGCAGCCTTTGTTGGGCTTTTAAATAGTTGTTACAGCAAGAAAGCTCTTGGGGCATTTCAGTTGGCCAACAGCTGTGGTGTGTCTATATCCCAAATACCATATGGTTTTGGTTTATTTTGTGACTCCTGTATTACCTGGAATTGTTTTCGTTTTGTCCAGTGGCCAAGTCCAGGCAGGTGTGTACAGATGGTTCATGCTAGTTGGCCTGTGGCTTAAAGTGATGCACCCGCAGTTTTCATTCAGTGCAGTTTCTAGCTTTTTAGCATGTACCAAGCTTTCAGTGACGGATGTGCATATTCAGCTGCTGGAAGAAAGAAAGCAAATTCAGTGTTGCTGGGTGAGCCTGCAGATAGCATTCATGAGTTATATTACTGCAAGGACTAAATTTACACTTTGCCTGCTTTACCCATGCTTTAGAAAACAATATGCAGTGGACTGTCACTCACAGAGGTTTGGGTTTCTGGAGTGGGTGGCCTGTGCCACATTCTTGCTTACAGAAAATTGTTAGCTTTAAAAAGTGAAAGAGACTCACGTGCATGCTAGACAGGTTGGTGTAAAATTTCTGTTCAGCAGTAATCAAAGACCTAGAGAGCATTAACATAAATGTGGCTTTGGTTTGGATGAAGGCTTTTATTTAAGGAGAAGGTTTGTTTAGATAGAAGTGTCTATGCTGGCCTTGTGCTTAAACTTTGACCCTTTGTATAGCTGTTAAGCAGTAGAAGTGCAAGTATACTTCCTTGTAGTGGGCTGTTTTATTCTCTGTCACTAACCACCTCCTTTTGTATTCTGAGACAGAATTGTTTTCTGCTAGGGCTGATAGCATCGTGTGTGGGTGCTTGGGTTGTAGAATATGCCAGCAGCCACAGTTGGCATCTGGGTATCTGACTTAACATCGCGGTGCTGAGCAAACCAGTGACACTGATCTCTTCTCTTCCACCAAAAAGACAATTTCTGGTCTGCCACACACCTTAGCAGAATGAGACTGTATGTTTAACCTAGTGGCCCCTGTGAGGGTTTCCATCCTTATTATGTGCCCAACAAGAAATATGGGCAGCACGTGCCAAGGCAAGCCTTGGCCCAGCTGTTACTGTAGACTCCATCAGAATGAATGATAGGTTCATGAGGTAGCTGATTGAGTGGTGTTTCGTCCCATATCCAGTGTGTCAAACCCCCCCCAAGCTGTAGGACACTGTGGTAACTTGCTTGTCCATATTAACAAAGATCAAGGGCTGAACAGACCTTGCTGCTCATTCTGGAGGGTTTTCATTGTTATGAAGGAAATTTAGATGGTCTCTCCCATGTTGCTTTTTGTATAGGTAGAAGGTTTCAAGCAGCAGAGTTCATCCACACTGCCCATCTTTGGGCTGGAATCAAAATGCATCCCCTGCCTCTGCTGCTTGCTGCCAGTCTGTGTGGGAGTCTTTGAGTCCAGTTCTTTGCTGTCTGGGGTGTAGGCACAGAGCCAAGCACTGCCAGCCTGTGCTGCTGGGTCTGGTGCAGACACAGTTTTCCAGCTGTGCAAGGTGCTGTGGTATAGGGGTGCCTTAGCCTCCTTCTGCCTCAGGTGCCTCAGCTTTACAATGAATTAGACACTAAAGTAAATGGTATAACACAGATGAATAATACAACAATAACAACAACTGACAGGGGATGTTTGGAGGCTAAATTCATGTCTGGAAAATGTGCTCTAAGGACCTGAAGATGGAAGAGCATTATTGCTATTATTGATATTGCAGAAACATTTCAGAGGTCTCATTCTGGGACCTGAATGCCACTCTGCCTAAGCTCTCCGTATGCACATAAGAGAAAGGTAGCCCCTGCCCCAAACATCTTTTGAAACAAAATATGCCATTTCCCAGCATGTGGCTATTAACCAGAAAATGGGGGAGAGGACAAGGTAAAAGTGAGATGACAAAATCTGGCATAATAATCTGCAGCTGTGACACACCCACTCCCTTGCCATTGCCATGTGTTAGAATCCTGCAGTGGTTTATAGTATTACTGAACAACTAGCTCCCTCTTACAAACCAGATGTTCTTTTCCCCTTCTGCATTTCCTGAATGAGTTACACCCAGCATGCCTGTGGGCTTGTGCTGAGCCCCCAGAAAGATCAGGAGGAACTCAGACCATTAGAGTTGGTATGCAGAGCAGATTGATCTGGGGGCATCTCTTCAGGCAGACTTCAGACCCCACTACATCCCAGTTAATCCATTTAGCATTGTGTTTGCATGTTTGCTGAGGTATTCAAAGGGGCTTTATGAAAAGGAGGATTTCTCCAAATAAGATAAAAAGGCAGAGATAAGCAAACAGACAGGATTTCAATCCTAACCTGCATTTAAACTGAGTGGTTGTCAATACTAATAACATAAAAGCAGCAGTGAAGTGTGGCTGACACACGCCAGGTAGAGAATGCTAAGAGACATCTGAAAATCCCATCAGAAATTGCAACAGCAAATGTAATCAGCATGTCTGGAATTGTCTTAATTCATTGCCTTTATATTGTCTTGAGAAGCTGGCAGGGATCCTCTGCACTTACTTAGCTTGTGAAGGCACAACTGTATCGTTTTCCTGTGCTCTTACTCCTTTTTGGTACTCTATAAACGGAGGTAGGGTGTGATGCTAATGCAAGGTGTTCCTGCCCATGGCTGTAAGTGTGAGGCACTCTCTCACTGTATTTAGGATTCAGGACTTCTTGAAATTGTAGGCCCTAAGTGTCAGTCCTGTGTGTTAGAAGAATTCAGTCTTGATCTGACCAAAACTGATGTGGTGCAGGTTGGGGGATAGAGGCATTATCAGTGTGGTGTGGAGGCCTGTGCCTGGGCTGGCTGGTGATGATGTAGGCTGGAAAAGCGGAGATGTATGGGGAAACACAGCAGAGAGGCAAGTGATGTTGTTTGTTAGTCAAAATTGACTGTGGCTTAGGAGTGCCTTTGTAGGATCATGGTCAAATGTAGGTGCAGCACAGTAAGGAGTGGGAAACCACTAGGCAGGGTAGGGGGCAGATCTGAGAAATCAGTTATAAAGGAAATGCAGGAGCTGGAACTGCAGTTTAGTATATCCACAAGTACATATGAAGCAGGCAGTGGTTGACAACAACATAGGGATTTGGGGGCTCCATAGAAAATTTCCAAAGCCATTTGCACAGTAGATTAGTGTGTGACCCAGGAAATCTGTAATCAAAAATTGTGGTTTATGCTGAAGCTGGAAAACAGGTACAAAATCACAGTAAATGGATGTAGAATAACTACACTCTCATGTAAATACAACTGGTGGAATTGTGGGAGGGCTACAGTGCACTCAGCTACAGTTTTCTGATGGGACTTTGGCAATGGAGGGGGAGCCTCTGCTGGAATATTTAGCAGGATTTGAAATAGTGGTGGTGGTAATACCTTGTGAACTCAGGGTGCTGAGCAGGCTGCTTCCAGTGGCAATGAGGATGCTGGCCCTATGCAGTGAGGGTCAGCACCACAAAATATCAGCTGTAAGGAGACATAATTTAATTCAATGAACTCATCCATGGAACTACAGGGCCAGTATGATTCCTGAAATACAAACACTACAGGGAAATTTATTAACAGTGGCTAAAACAAAAGCTGAGCTGGGACTGAATCACAAACCCAACTGTCAGAGACCAATGGTTCCTGGCTGCTAAGCCATGAGCGCAGTACACAGCACCCAAGTGGATGGGCACTGCTAATTGAGAGATTCTTGACTAGTTCTACAGAACAGCTGCTACTTCCAGTCAGGTTCACTAGCTCAGTGCCATTGCTGGAACTGCTGACACCACCTCCTGAGCTGGTGAAGAAAGAGGAGACAGCACTGCAACATCAAGCCAGGTAGAGAGGCAAGGTGAGTGAATAGCACTTGGAGGAGGAGGAGGAGGAAGAAGAAAACACCTATACCAGTAGCTGAAGTAGAATAAAGGGCTGAGGAAGTCAACCAAACAAATGCAGAGCATTGATGGATTTCTAAATGAAGTTCAGCTGCAGAAATGCTGCTCTTGAGCAAACAGGGGCTGCTGCTGTAGCCTGCATTCACAGGCAAGGAGGACTGGTGAGAGTAGTGGGCAAAACCAGATTTGCTATGAAATACCTAGGTGGAGTGGAAGACAAGTTCTGGGTGAGCAAGGCCAGGTAGAAAGAGGCTGGAATAAGGAAAAGAAAATGAGATGCTGATAAGAGACTACAGGCCATCTTTCCAGGTAATTTCTAGACTTGTGTCATCTGTGACCACACTGGCATTGCAGTATCAAGTGAACTGCTGACATTGCTTCCCCGGGGAATGGCCAGAGCTGGAATAACTCAGCAGTCCTGTGCTGATGGGTTTGCTTTCCTTTCAAACAATAATGATAATATTTCCCTCCTCCTGCTGCCCTTTATATTTTCTCAAGTGTTTAGAGTCAGTGTTTCTACTATAACTAGGTCAGGGAGCCTAAGTAGGTCATGGTGACTCTCTGAACGTGGCAGATCTAGAAGCAAAGCTGAGGAGGGAAGACCTCACTGTGTGTAAACAAAAGGTGGCAAACTGGGCCTAGTGGGAGGGACAATCATCTTGGAACGCAGTTGGGAAAGCCTGAGAAACCCCCTCATGGGAGCTGAGGAGGGAAAGTGAGGTGTGGGGCTGAGGAAGCAAGAGAGTTGGGGAGTGGAGTACAGCTGAGGGGAGAAGGAGGGCAGAGAATGGGGTTACAACTGCAGGTGTGAGGAAAGCAGAGCAAGGTATTAGGGCTAAGGGTTATGAAGAGAGGGGTTAAGGCTGGTGGGGGGAGAGCAGAGAGATGTGTAGATGGGAGCTGGGAGTGGGCTTGCATGGAGGGCAAAAGGTGGGGAAAAGGCTGAGATGCTGAAGTGTATCTGAGAAGGAAAGAGAGTGATGGGGAGAGCAGGGATGATGTTTAACCAGAGAGTGGAAAGCAGAAGATCAGGGAGCAAGGAAGGTGGTATTCATGTAGTATGAAGCTGCAAATCCCAGTGAGGCCATGGTGAAGTCGCAGTGGTGTGCCTTCCCTCCTCTCTGGGAAGGGTATGCATGTTGAAGGCAAAATTACAAAAGAAAAGGGGGCTGTGAATGTGCTTGTGCTTCTCGATTGTACCTCGTTTTGCAGGACGCATTGTTTGCTTCGATTTCAAAGCTCTGACTCCCATCCAAAGTTTGGTGCTCTTCCACTGGAGTAATCAAAATCTGTTTCCCTTGAAAACAAAGAATAACGAAGCTGTAGCAGCAGGCAGAGCTGTTTACACCAAACGCAGAAACCCCCAGGATTTGAAAGTTAATCACTTTTATATGCCTAATTTTGGGTCTTTGTCACCCAATGCCTTGCACATTTGAAGTTGGTAGGTTGAAAATGATACATGTTCCCCATGCTACCCTGTGAGACCTCTCAAATTAATGTTCCACAGAAATGTGGAGACTTCATCTCCCCATCTGCAGCATCTCCCTCCTTTTATCACAGTGCAAGTGTGTTCACAGGTGCAAAATCAGTGCATCCATTCAGGGCACATCTGCTGTGCAGGGGCACTCTGTGTCTGTTTCACATGCTTGCGAACACTTATTTCTGAACTGAGCAGAACACCACATTGCATTGAATCTGGTGGTGCATTGGGCAATGTATGCCTGCATTCAGCTGGGCTCCCAGAGCTCCTATCTTGATGATGTTTATGCTCTTATGGTATGGTTACTGTTGCTCAGTGGACAGAGCAGCAGCCTGCAGGAATGGATGTCCTGTTTTATTATTACTGTCAGTCATGGCTGTAGGATCCATTGGGGTACTGTCTGCAGTGGGGCAGCCAGAGCTGTCATACGTGGCTTGTGTACAGAGATCTGCTGCACCTGAGCCCTTGCCCACAGTCCTTACTCCTATAGTTGTCCTACCAGTACTGAAAGTCTTTTAGTTTTCTTTTTCCACAGAGGTTATTAGTCCTGACCTAGCTGCTTGTGTCTTACTGAGTTTAGCTTTTTCAGTTTGTTTTGGATAGCTGTTATATGAAGTCCTAGGGGAATTTGCCTCTTGGGGCTAAGAGCAGTGGATTTGAAAGAGAAGGAAGAAGGACGAGAAGGAAATATTTAAGGAGGAGGTGTATTCCCTAACGGTACCAGCCTGGTGAGCTTTTCTTCTCTTTCTCATTAGCAGAGATGTTGTTGTAACTGGGGTATGCAGCTTTGATTCTATAAAATCATCTGTGTATAGGCATTTGTCATGGTTTAACCCCACCCGGCAGCTAAGTACCATACAGCTGCTCACTCACTTCCCCCACTTTCCCTCCCTGGTGGGACAAAGAGGAGAATCCAAAAACAGAAAAGGTAAAACCTGTGGATTGAGATAAGGATAGCTTAGTAATTAAAATCAAGTGCAATATATACTACTACTGCTGCTAAGGAAAAGGGAGGTAACAAAGAGCAAGAGAGAAAACTCAACACCCCCCAGAACAGCAGTGATGCTCACCACTTGCTGACCAATATACCCAGTCCGACCTGAGCAGCAATCCGGCCCTTCTGTGTGACTCCCCCTAGTTTATACACTTGGTATGATGTGTTGTGGTATGGAATACCCCTTTGGCTAGTTTGGGTCAGGTGTCCTGTCTCTGCTTCCTCCCTGCTGCTTGTGCCCCTCCTCACTGGCAGAGCATGAGAGACTGAAAAGTCTTTGACTGGGGTAAGCACTACTCAGCAACAACTAAAACATCGGTGTGTTATCAATGTTATTCTCAAACTAAATCCAAACCATGGCACTGTACCAGGTACTAGGAAGAAAATTAACTCTATTCCAACTGAAACCAGGACAGTACTGGAAACAGATATCATCAGTTGGAGATGGTGTGCAATGGTTACATAGAACTGATAGGGATACAGTGCTGTACTGCCAACATAAAAACATCCAAGATTATCCTCGTGTACCAGCACATGCATCCTCCAGTAACAGGGCAAGGAAAGCTTTAGGGATATTGACTCTGTTTATGTTCTTTTTAACCAAAATATTTATGTGCATGCAGGAGTAAGGCGGGGCGGCAGCATGTACCTTTTACTGCTGGTAAAGCAGAGTTTTGTCTATGGACACTCTGCAATATTCACATAAGAGTAGAGGGCGAAGTCAGGTTCTTGCACAGAACAGTTAGATGTCTCACCTGGGGTTACTCTTTAGGATGAATTAAACCTTTGAGATCATCTGAACTTGTCTGTATTTCCAAAGCTGTGATTTGATGACACCCTTTAGTGAGTGTTAAGGGTTAAGAGTATTAAGCAACAGTTTGAAAAAAAACAAAACAAAAAACAAACAAAAAACCCCACCCCACTTATTTCAGAGCAATAAATGCATTGTTTCAGGGTGAAAAATTTCCTCAATACTTTAATTTACTACAAAAATTGAACTACAGTTGTTAAAATCCCCTTTGGGCATTAATTTACAGCCATTTGATCATCATCTTTACTCCAGATACTTCTCCTGACCATGAATGCTTATATTGCTTTAGAAACCCCCAAACAAATACCCACTTATTTTGATAGTGAAGTGTGTCTTTAACAAAAATATACTAGTTAGATTTTTTTCCCAATTGTTTTGTCTGATGACACGCCATGAAATTATGTGGAAACTGGGGTGTAATATGAATAGCTGAGCTGCCCAGGTGAAGCTGGGAATTAATGCCACAACTTTGTGATTCGAGTTTTTTTAAATACAAACACAGGTTTTATGAAATCAGTAGGAATTTGCCAAACTGAGTTGACAGCATTTGATTTACGATTATTACCCCAACAATTATTATTATTGTCAGAGTTAAGCTTTACCCATCTGCTTTCTTTTGTGAGCACATTAAGAACAAGCACCACTCAGGGGCTTCACAGCAGAGTTCAGGCAGCACTGAAGCAGTGTAGCTACATGCATGAGACATGAGGAGGATTCATGGCTGAGATGAGGCAGACACCTGAGACTAATGATGGGCAGGGCCTCTAAAATCCGTCATGGCACTGGTACCTTGGCAAAAGCAGCACCAACAATCAAGGAATTACAGGATACTGTTATGCTTTGCCTGGTTGTCCAGTGATGGGTCTGGGATCCAGCTGGTGCAGGTCTCAATCTGGATGAGTTTCTTCCTTCTTCTCCCAGCTCTCCACAGTTTCTTTTACCTGCTCCCCTCTTGGTATTTCAAAAGCACCCTCCTCCTGCCTGGTGCCACTTTCACAGCAGCTGCCTGGCCATCTTCCTGAAATGCTGTTGCTTTACTAAGAAGGCTTTATGGGTTACAGTGCTTGACATTTCCCCTCCAGTTTTGTGGAGACAATGGGAATATGTGTTGTGTCACTCGTAACTTCAAAAAGCACAATGAGGAGTACCTGCATAACTACCAGCGAATATGATAGTTTCCTTTGAAAGCCTTAGGGTATAAAGATATTTAGTGAGAGATATGAGGGAAGAATGTGTACATACATGGGGATAAATCTGATCGTGTGGATCAACGGGAAGCATCTGCAAATGGAAGAAGAGAAGGAAGGTTAAAATTGGGTGCTTAGGAGGAGTTTGCATAGCAAGCAAGAAGACATGAAGGTGTAGATACACAGTTATTAAACTGTAACCCTGACATAATCTGTAGCGCTAACAAAGTCTTTAATCTGTTAGCAAGCCGTATGTTAAATTGAAAAGATAATTTCCTGGCTGCATTTGCGACTTCTGCGCATGAAACATGGTATTGATGGTAGATCTTCCCCTGGATCAGCAGTATGTCCAATTAAAGAAGCCTACAAGGGTGTTTCTGCTTTATACAAGATGTTGAAAAGGTATTTCATAGCTCATTGGGTAGATTCTGTGTTGCTTTCCTGATTCCTTGATCTCTGATGTTTACCTGATTCTTTGAAATTTATCCAATTCTTCCTACAGATAAACTGCACACAAGAAGTTCAGTTCATCTCCTGAAACATGCACGTTCCTACCGAAGGCCTTGCGATATGCTGGGAATCTGATCTCCATTGTGCCAGCAGGGCAAAAAGATTCTGTGTTCTGGGCCTTGACCTGCAGCTCTGGAGATCTGCATTTAATTTTCAGCTCTGCCACATACTTCCCAAGTGACCTTGTGCAAGTCATTTATTCTCTCAGCATTTAATTATCACCCTTTTGCAGATGAGAAGTTGACACTTCTCTGCCTTCCAGAGAGTAATGTGAGGATAAATTCATCAACCTTCATGTTCTGATGTGAACAATGGGAATTCACTGAGGCAAAGCCAAATCTAACAGGGGAGGTGAGACAACATAGGGAAACTAAGCAAGGATGAAGCCCATTCTAGCTAGTTAGAGAGCTGTCCTGTATGAACAGAGTATATGATGTCTTGCAGGGGTTTACATCAATCCTCTGAGTGTGCAGTGCTATGACTTTATTATCCTATCCTTCTGGGTAGTACAGTGACAAAACTGGGGGCTGAGCGAGATCACAAAGTTCCTTGCTCTCTCTTGGTAACCAGTCATCAGATTGCTCATTTGCTTATGTCACTTCTTTGTGTAGTTCCTGCCTTTTCCTTTCTGTAGCTAATCTGAGTCAAGCATGGGAAATGGTCATTTACTCAGGTCATGGAATGTAGGGTGTTTTGCAAATAGGAAAGAAAGGTGCAAACCAGAAAAAATGCTCTCTTGGAGAGAGAATGTTCCATGTCAGTCTGTGTTTTCTTCATGCTTTGCTGTCCTAGAACAGCTAGGCATTTCTACTCTTGTTGCCAAAGGACTTCAGCTGTGTGGGACATTTCCAGCATTTCCTAGGGAGATGGCTTTCATTTTTACAGGTGACAGTGGTGGGTCTGGAATGCATGAGCAGGCATCTTGACCTGGGTGTGAAGTTATTAAAAAGTAGGTGTGATTCAGAGGAGTAGGACTTCCTGCTGAGGTGTTGGAGTCAGCTGCCTATGCATCTCCTGAATCACTGTGGTTAGTCACTAGCAGTGTCTGTATTCCAGTCACTAAGAACACACCATAGGCACTTAACAGTCCAGACAGGGCCCCCCTTGACTAGCTTCAGTTGAAGACTTCCAAGAGCCACAGAGGACTAGGTGCCCCTTCTTCCTTCCTAGCTGTTCCTGTGTTGTGGTTTAACACTTCTAGCAACTAAGTACCATGTGGCTGCTCACTCACTTCCATCATCCCAATGGGATGGGGAAGAGAATCTTCTGATTCTGTAAAACCCACAGGCTGAGATAAAAACAGTGTAATAATTGGAAGAAAGTAAAATATATTAGTAGGAATAAAGAAGAGAGGAATAAACCCAAGAAACAACAGTGATGCATAATACAATTGCTAACCACCTGCTGACTGATACCCAACCTGCCCCAAAGCAGCGACTGTGGGTTCCAGCCAACTCCCCCCAGTTCATATTCTGGGTATGACGTGCTATGGTATGGAATACCCCCTTGGCTAGACACCTGACCCTCTTCCCTCCCGGCTTTTTGAGTACTTCCTCACTGGCAGAGCACAAGAGATGATTGAAAAGTCTTTGACTTAGAGCAAGCACTACTGAGAAACAACTAAAACGTCAGTGTATAATGACCATTATTCTCATGCCAAATTCAAAACACAGCCCTGTACCAGCCACAAAGAAAAAACAAACAAACCCAAACCAAAAACCCCTCAATTCCCAACTGAAACCAAGACATCCTGCAAGTAATAAATTCAAAACTGCTGATTGGTCTTCTGCAGCTGTTGCTCTGCCAGTGTTCAGAAGGGTGGATTTTAAGTGCCTTTTTCATCTTGCTCCTTCAAGAGCAGGTGAGCATCCTTCTGTGAAGCCAGTGCATGAACTCAAGCTTGAAGACATTTGGGATGCCAAGTTACGTATGGCAGTTCGCTTCTTTTTATGCAAGGATGAAGGCAATTACTTGACCCCAGTATAACAAAATACTGTCAGAGAGCTCTGGTCTAATTTTTGTTTTGTTGCCCACAGCTTTTACTAAAGCTATATGGAGCCTCAGGTTTTCAGCACTTTGGAATGTCATGTTGCAAGACACATCGCTCTTCTGTTAATGGTGGTTACTGACTGTGTGGATGTCAAACATTCATAAGAAATAGACTTTGTTATTTCAATTATTTTTTCCGGTAGTCACATGCTGCTTTTCGCACTTTCTGCTTAATTTTAGACTAAAAACTCCATCAAACCAATGTCTTGGTAATTAATTTAACTACAGAATGAAGTTTTCTTGCTTTGCAGCTTCCATGAAATATAGGTAGTCTGGATGTGTGCATTTTGGGATCTTTTTGGAAGCCTTCTGCTTGTGAGTCTCAGGATTTTACAACCTGATACTGTATCTCAGCTAGCGAGGTCCAAGATGTCAGGTGAAAAAGGAAATGGGGATTTTGGGGCCCAGATTTTTGCATATTCTTGAATATTCAAGTGTCTAACTGCAGTCTATTTCAGTTTGAATAAGGTACCTGTATATTCTTAAGATTTGAGATGTAGTTGGAGGAAGCAAGTTTGTTCTTTATTATTATTTATTTTTTTCCTGTCCCAGTAGCATTTTAAAATCTCACAAATGGAGGATTCTCTGTTCCTAGATTCCTGATCTGAGCAGACCCTAATCACCAATTGCTTTCCCAGCATTTCTAAGATTAGGATAATTCCAGGAAAATCAAGCAGCCTGTAAGGAGTAGATGCTGTCTTTGCTTTGTCTTCATCCTGGCTTCTCTGGAGTAATGTTGGAGTGGTATAAAACATGTTTCCCATTAGGAGAAAATGTGCTGTAAAGAAGGAAGCCTAAGTAAATGTACAATAAAGAGATGTATAAAAGCGTCTGTGAGAGACAATTCATGGTGCTGTTAGTATCACAAGAAGATTTTTGTCTTGGGTTTCAATAGGCCCTTGCTGTAGTTCAGGGAATCACTGTGATACTAAACTTTACCTTTAAACCCCATGCTGAAAACGAACAGCCGGTATGTTCTTGGCCTGTTCAGCATCTCCGTAAAATACGGGAGTATAAAGAGGTGGGCTGTGGATATTAGAGATTTGGCATGCTCATGGTATTGCTGTCACTGGGAAAGGGTATTTATGAAATGTGCTATGGGGCAAGTATGATATTGCTGCTAATAGTGAAACAGCCTGAGCAAAGTGCCTTTGGAACTCACGTGCGGTATGAAAATGCAACAAGACCTTTCATCAAAAGATTTCAGAGTGTGGGATGAACAAAACCTTTCTCTTCCTGCAGCGTGAGTCAGGTCATATGGGTGGATAGAGCTGATACTCAGGCACACGTAACAAAACTTGGCAACAGGAAGTGAAGTGAAGTCACATGCCTAGCAGAAAATTCAAGGGCACGCTCAGGAGACAGAATGTAATTACTCAATTTGGATTTTAGCCATGACACTGAATTAACCCTCAGAACAAGTAGGATTTTATTTATCTCAGTTCCTCATCCTGAGAGTTCCTAAGATTAGAGGTAGGCAGTGAGGACCCTGTATTTAATTTTCTTGATAAGCTTTTTCTATGACCTGCATTCTTGTAATATCTGTACCTTACTAACATGAATGAATTTTGTCTAATGTCACCTCTGTGAGGCTGGGAAGTACTTTCCCAGCTGCCCTTCATGCCTAGAAGTGGTCCCTGAGAGAAGTACAAGACTGAGTAGGATTGGGTTGTTCTTTGCACTTAAGATTACAGTCTTAGTTGCTGTCCCTTTCCACAAGGAAAGGGTTAGGTGGGAAACATTGCATTTCCCCTCCCTGCTGTCCTTGCTCATGACGAGTGCAGAGATCAAGCAGATTGAGGGGCTAATCACTGCATATTTAATGAACAAAATATCAAGTTTGTTCTTGTATAGGATATTGTATGTTAGGCAGTTGGCCTGTCTCCTTTTCTTTGTGGTCGACAGTAGGATTCTTTGATCAGGTAAGTTTTCTGTTATGTGAGCCCTACTTGTAGAGTGCACATGAAAAGCCTGTGTTTCCTTTCACCTGAGAGTTGCCATTTGATGAAGGAAATGAGATGCATTTTCCTCTCATTTTTCAGACTATTTCCTGCAGAACGGCTGCACAGCTTCTCGGAGGCCTGCTGCTGGCTCAAGCCCCTGTGATCACAGAAATAACTAGATAGGTGGTGACCTAGAATAAAAAGAAAAGGCAGGTATAGAAGGTGCACAGCGAGCCTTCCCTGTTCCTCCCTTCAAGTAATTTTTTTCTCTTTATTTTGCAATCCAGAATACAAAGTTATTCCTCTTGCCTTTCTCTGGCATAGGAATGGACAATGAGTAAGGCTTTAAGTAAGGCCACACTTCAGGCTCCATAAAGCTGTGTTTGATGTGCTCCACAGCAGACTTCCATACCCAGAAGGATTTAGACCCATGCAGGCACAGAACTCTGTGACTTTAAGTGGAAGGAAAGGAGCCCATACCACGAAGTCTGGTGCGATCAGAGATCAGTTATGACCTGAGCCACTTCTCATCAGGGAGCGATCAGGCCAGTGAGGGCAGGCTGGACTATGCAATCAATCAACAGAATCTAGACCAGTAGCTCAGGTTTGCCTATCGAAATAATCCGACAACAGTTACTAGCAGTGTCTCTGCTATGCAGCCCAGCCAGGAGTAAATCCCGGTTACAGGAAGAGCGCTGCCGACGCGAGCGCGGCCGCGGTGGTGGAGCGGACGTGGACGGCAGCAGGGCGGCGGGGCGCCCGGCAGTGTTCAGCACCACGGAGAGCGGCATGGCCCGCCCGCGGTTCGCTTGGTGTTACTCGTCGCCGTGGAGTAACAGGCGGGTTATTTTAAGCCGTTTGATGCTTTCGTAAACTCTTTATATGCCAAGTGCTTGCCAAACACCCACCTGTTTGAAAAGAATGGGGGAAAAATGAAATCCAAGTTCTGTACAAGAGCAGCCAGCAAAATGGCAAGTGTGACAGTCGGTACTCAAGCAGCACTTTTCGGGCAAAGGCCTCCAAGTGCTTTATGGATATTAATGAAGCCAGCTGCAAAGCCAATCATCCCTTTACAACCTAGAGAGGTTTCATTATCCTATTCTAGTTGAGGAAACTGAGGCAGATAAGGATAAGGTGTTTTGCCTCTGCCAGTATCGGCCCCAGGAAATAAAGACCATGACCTTTATGCTCTCACTAATACAAAGCCATAGAGCTCCTATAGCTCTGCCCATTTTAGTTTTAAGAGATGTATTTCCTTCTCTAAACTGCCACTCACTTAACTGATCTAGGTTGGCAATCTTATGGCAAAGGATTTTCCAGCTAGCCTAATTATAGTAATTCTCACTTATGGCCCTTCTGTATCCTCAGGATCGCTGCTTTTTGTCAAAAGATAAAAGAGAGTCACTCACCTTATTTCAGGTGCACACCAGTACATTTGTGATGCTAGGTTTGTTATTCTTGAAAATGTTAATTTGCAGCAACAACCTGCCCTCTTATTGCTTTGGAATATATAAATACGTGTGCTATTTTGCACTCAATTGTCAGGCATGTCCCACACTGTTTTGTTGTTCCCCTGGACAGGTGGAGACAGAGCAGTTAGGCACTGACGGCTTCTGTCTGGTGAGCTGGCTCTTGATTGACTGATTAGCTTCTTTGTATGGCAGGCACTTCTCTGCTCCATCATTAAAGATGCATCATAACCCCTTGCAAGAGCCCTTTTTTTTTTTTTTTTTTTTTTTCCTGACATGGATTGAGAGAGAGAGGAGGAGTAATTGAGTAATTCTGAATGTTTTACAGTAGGGAAACTTTTGTTAATATGGGAAGTCTTTAGGTATGGAGTGTAGCCAGGTTTCTGGCTCTGAAACTGCCAGAGAGCCCGCAATGTGTAAAACTGGTGCATGTATCTGTGAGTAAGTTCTTTGCAATAGAAAACTAAAGAAATTGACAGGGTAGTAACTCATACATAGAATCATAGAATAGTTAGGGTTGGAAAGGACCTTAAGATCATCGAGTTCCAACCCC